>JAHKKF010535789.1:8901-39944 GCA_019740295.1 Labeo calbasu | reverse complement strand
ATTTGTGTTTGCTAAACTTAACAGATGGGTAAGTAACCCAGCTGCCTTAAAATTTTAAGTTGATTCAACTCAAATATCTAAGTTGTCACTTAGTGTAACTAAACATTTCAAGTTGAATAAACTTTTTTGAGTTGACTGAACTTAAAATTTTAAGGCAGCCAGGTTACAAATTATTTTAAGTTGACTCAACAAATCATTTTTTACAGTGTACTTAAAGAGAGTACACTTCAGTAGGTATGTTTTAACACACTTAAGTACACTTTAAATGTTTACATTTTTTTAATGAGATCAAATCAAGTTACTTTAAGGTACATTTTAAATCATTAAGTTGTAATAATATCTTGTCATTCTTTAAAGAATTACATTTATTTTGATGTGAATACTGACAAACTAAAACATATAATGTATTTGATTTTAAATTTAACAAGCTGATCTCATGACCAAAACGTACCTGTGGGAACTTTTTCACAAGACGCAAAATCTGTATAGCGCCATGTATGTTTCGTGACATATTCAATGTAAAATGTCCACTGGGTGGCACTAAAAGAGTGTTTGTTTGTTTTTTTTTTTGTTGTTTTTAGTTTTTTCCTCGGAACAGATAAATGTACATATGGTATGTTTTACATGACATTGGTTTTGTACATGTCAGCGCAATTTGTGGCAGCCTGATCTCATGACAGTTCATACATATTTTACTAGGTGTCTAATTCGTATGAATTCGTATGACCTCACTCGTACAACTTCATAAGATTTTAGCGAAAACGTACATATTTTTTTGAGTTGCACAATACGTATGAATTTGTATGAATTACCTACCTTTAACCCCACCCCTAAACCTACCCGTCCAAATTTATATGAGTACGAATTCATACGAATTATCCACCTTGTAAAATATGTACGAATTGGTCATGAGATAGGGTAGCCAGTTCTGACTTGAAATGTCCATTGAGTGGCTATAACTGTAATGCTCTGTGCCATTTTAAAATAACGTACCATCTGCACTACACCTAAACCTGCCCTATAGTATGAGCAAAAGCAAATGTGACCAAAATATGTTGTTTTAGCTTGTTTTTTAATCTCTCATCTTTCAGCTCTTTCATTATGAGTCATGTTTTTCACAGGATTCAAACCCAAAGATTCTGCATCCTAAGTCCAATCCCATGCCGGCTGAGCTACCAAGCAAACTTGTTATGTCCGGAAAGCAAACATATGGAGCTGTAATCGTAACTGTGTATGAAAATGATTACAAGTACTTGATGTTTTACCACCTCTGGTGTTCATTTCTGTTGGAAACTGTAGTGATATGTACTTATTGATACGTATTTTGCGTCTTGCAGAAATTTTCCCAGAGGTACTTTTTTGCCATAAGACCAGGTAGAAATTTAACTGTAGTGTGTTATTTTATATTACATTTAAAGTTAATATATATGTATATATGGCATACAAGTTTCAGTAGAAAAAGTATATTAAAGTAGTTTACCAATTTTAGTTTACCATAAATGCTAATCAGTACATTCACAGTATACTTTAACCATATTTCAAACAAGTAATTCTGAAACAACATAAAGCTGGACTATTTGGGAGGACATGATTTTTGGCATTCAACCTGATTAATCCTATTTCAGTTCAATTATGGTGACCACTTAATATGCTAGTTCTTTAATTAGTATGCATGATTTGTAGAGGATGCTGTTTACCACAGATAACATCTTGTAATATTGGAATACAAGGAATATTTAATTACCTCACTTGGGTGCTCTTTGAGCACTTTTCAATTTCAGGGGCCAAAACAAACAGCTTTAGGCATCATCTCTCCTGAATTGTGACACAAAGTGATCGTGCTGAAACTCTGAGATTGCGAGCAACGTCAAGATCACTGAAGTTTCCAGATGATCGATTCTCCTCAGCCGCAGCCGGACTCTTAGCAGGGATTAAAGGATGTCATTGAAGCCCTCTGTCCTGTCTGAAACTGATACCAGGATTTAATCTACAGTCTCCATGCTCACAAAATGATGATGATGATGGAAAACTAAAGCTATATTCCTTTCTGCTGCCTTATCTAATTAGATTAATTTAACTTTAGAATCTGTGAGAAATATTTTTCACTGATAATGCTGATACATAATGTTTCTTTCATCTTTCCCTTTTGGGAAAAGGGCCTCCTTGGCGTTTCAATGACATGAAACTTGTAGCAGTGCCCAAGTCCCATGAGTGTCTAAAATCTATACACGTCAAAGTAAAGAAACAATTGTTAGATTTCCTTTTTTAAAAAAAGACTGACCAATATTGACAAAGCACAGGCTTATACTGAAGACAGAGATCACTGTATGAGAAAACATACAGAGAAGAATTCTCTGAACGATTCCAGCATAGACAACGAAATAAATAGCGACATACATAAACCTGAATATAGAAGTGTGTGTTGTATTTACATTTTCTGGAACACACACACACTGGTTTCTATGTTCATAAATGTATATTTCCTAAAGGTTGTTAGTCTGTTTGTTTATTTGTTTGTTTAGGAGGTTAGTAAGGGTTTCAGAGCTATAGCTTTATTTAAATACATCAAAAGTATTTATTTATTTATTTATTGTTTCAAGACTATAGCTTTATTTAAATAGGTGAAATCTTACATCAAAACATTATTTATTTATTTATTTATTTATTGTTTGTGTATTTGTTTGTTTGTGAGGTAAGTAATGGTTTCATCTTTATTTAAATACATCAAATCTTACATCATACACCAACATATTTTATTTATTGATTGATTTATTTATTTAAGACTATAGCTTTATTTAAGTAAGTCAATTTTACATCAGAAATGTATTTATTTATTGTTTGCTTGTTTGTTTGTGGTTTCATCTTTATTTACAAATCTTACATCATATACCAAAACCATTTAATTTATTTATTTATTTATTTATTTATTTATTTATTTATTTATTTATTTGTTTGTTTGTTTGTTTGTTTGTTTGTTTGTTTACTTATTAGGACTATAGTCAAATATTACATCATACAGCAAAACTTTATTTATTTATTTATTTATTTATTTATTTATAGTTTGTTTGTTTGTTTGTTTGTTTGTTTGTTTGTGAAGTAAGTAATGTTTTAAATACATCAAATCCTACACCATATACCAAAACCATTTATTTATTTATTTATTTATTTATTTATTTATTAGGCAAGTAATGGTTTCAGGACTATATCTTTGTAAAATCTTACATCATACACCAAAATTTTATTTATTTATTTATTTATTTATTTATTTATTTATTTATTGATGAGGTAAGTAATGGTTTTAGGACTATAGTCAAATATTACAGAAAGAAAGAAAGAAAGAAAGAAAGAAAGAAAGAAAGAACGGCATTTTTATAGTACACAGAAGCAAAGACATCTGACATACAGTTCTATTGCATATTCATTGTGCTTTGTGGCATGGCATTTGACGTACCACAAAAAAGAGAAGTTCATAGCTCATATGAGTTTCTGTCTTCTGCTGAACGCAAAAGAAGATATTTTGAAGAATGTGGGTAACCACACTTTTGATGGTAACCATTGATTTCATAACCTTACAGTGAAAGTCCACATTCTTCAAAATACCTTACTTTGTGTTCAACAGAAGAAAGAAACTCACACAGGTTTGGAACAAGTGGAGGGTGAATAAATGATGACAAAATTTTTATTTTTGGGTGAAGCGTCCCATTAACACTCTGCAAGTTTCTGAATATGCATGGAAGGTATTTGCTGTTACTTCCTGCAAACCCCAAACAGAACAGAAGCACTTCAAAATAACAGCGTTCGCCATCTCTCCTGCTTAATTCTCATGTTTTATGGTCATGTTCACAAACTATAGTGTCTTTTGTGTAAAATCTGTGTGAAAAATCTCCCAAGCTGGCTTTTTTGTAACCCAAAGCAATTCCAAGAACTGCAAAGTTTTCTTCTCACAGATTCCCTCTCTACCAATGCAAATGTCCCTTTTTCCTGAAGTCTATACAATCCGTGTACGAGACGTAAGGCTGCCCGTGATCAAAAGCTCTACAGTTGTTGTAATGAGGTCCCGTCAAAAAAACGTTGTAACAAGAGGGCCTAAAAGAGCAAATCCGTGCCTATTCTTCCCGATCCCATTGTGCGTGAGTGTTCTGGGCACAGCCGTCTGGCCCCTCTAAACCGACAGGCCGATGAAAGAAGCTCGATTCTCACGGGCCGACCCGACAAGAGCAGGTGTGCCTCAGATTCCCTTACAGCCCTCCCCGAACGCTCACCACCTGCCTCAGCTCACCTTCACCGCCCCGACAGCACCGCTTTATCACCTCAATCTATCGCTGGAATAACCTTTAAGACTTTTCAAATGGAAACTCTGCATCCGGTGTTTGCAATTCGGACCTTCAGGGATAGATCCTTCCTGCGCATCCCTGCAGTATTCCTGTAGCTGTAGTAGTATTTCTTTGTGTGACGTCTGGACTTCCTTTCTCTCTACCAGTTTCTATCAAGTTCGTGACATTATGAATGGACAATGATGTTCCATAAAAGGCTGATCATGTTGCCTCTAAAATAGCGAGGTTTCTTTGCTTTGAGGGTTGTCACCTGATCTCTTCCTGAAAACGGATATTGTAAAAGGAAAAGGCAGGATTAGGCTTCTGTTTGGCAAAACTCAATGAACAATAATCTACTTTTTGTTCCTTTTACTTTTTTGTACAACATGTTTGCCTACAATGATACCTGCGTAACCAGGTAGAATGAGGTCATACTAGTAGTAAGGATTTTTGTCTATTAAAATTAGACTTGGCCAGGGGGAGGACAAAAAATATTTATTTATTTTATTTATTTATTTTTCATTATTATTATTTTATTTTTGGCCATATAGGAAAGTCAAGGTCAAGGAAGTATATTGTTGTATACTGCATATTTGTGTAATACGTGATCCTGGTATCGTATAGAAAATGTGCACAGTACACACACGTTATACAATGAAAAAACAAGTATTATGATACTATGCAATTTTGAAACAAAACCAATCTCAGCTGTGTTGACACTTCCTGCGAGCACAAAAGCCAACACAAGAGACATTACATCCTCTAAAAGGTAACATAACCAGTATTTGGGGAAGCCCCGTGGATAAACAGGCACGTCAGGATTGAGAAGACTTTGGGAGTCAATGTAGCTGAAGCCTCTGAGACATATGCTCTCAAATGTCATCTGAGGAGACTTTTAGTTGTTTGCTATGCGCGCTCAGTTATTTTCCCACAAAGACACAATTTACAACCAAATGCAGGGCCTATTAGCATTACATTATGGAGGGCAGGTTTGTTTCACTATAATAAGCCCCAGTGTGCTTACTGACTGTGAGTGAAATTTTCTGTGCATATGACAAAAAAAAGGATAGACAAAAAAAAAAAAAAAGGTGTAAATACTCTCTAATAGCAGGAGTGTGATTTTTAAGAAGCATACAGAAAAATCACAAATGAGAGTAGCTAAGACATAGCTAAGGTATTCCGAGGTGATATTATCATGCTGTGAGGTTGCTAGGGTGTTCAGATTGATTGCTAGGTGGTTGTGAAGTGGTTACATAGGTATACCTGTAAATACCTTTCACTGCAGTTTCAAGGTGAATTGAACGCTACATTGAACGCTACTGGCAGTAAAACACAAACAACTTTTATTCCTGTGTAAGTAAATTGTTATTATGGGGCAGTGATTAATAAAGATTTACTTTCACACAGTTCCTAACACAATACTATGCTATGGCCTTAAAACACTTTTACTATAGTGAATGACTTGTAAACTAATACATTTTGACGTTTGCGTAACAAAACCAGCCCCATATATAGGCTTTTCTGACATAGTAAACTTGCTCGGTAGCGCACCCAATATGTTCCATGTGGAACGCTCATATACAAGTCGCATGAAAGACAAGCGATGATAAAAGAGCTCAAAGACCTGAAACAAGCTAAAATGGCATGATTGTTTCAGCAAATGCATTTGTTAACACTACTGGTTAGGTTTAGTTTAGGTTAAAATCCGACAAAGCATTAACTTTTAGCACCAGGCATTTTATTTCCGAAAGGTATCTTTTATTTTACTGTGATATCTACAACAGCTAACATAATAAAACATTGCCAAATTCATGTTCATATGTTTCAGATAAAACTGATATCACTTTTAGCACCACTTACTGGACATTTCACTTTGAAAGTGAAATTCAAAAAACAACGTAATATAATTTGCAGAAATATAATGAGCCTGGGTGGATTTTATCACATTACTATGATGTTGTTAGGATATTCTGGTAGGTTGCTAGCTGGTTGAGAAGTGGTTACATAAGCTGTTTTTATTAAACACCAACTTTTATTCCTGTGTAGACTAATTATTACGGGGCAGATCAGTGATTAATGAAGATTTACTTTCACATGGTTTCCTACACTATACTATGTTATGAACTATGTTGCATCACAAAACCAGCTCCATACATAGGCTTTTCTGACATAGTAAACTTGCTCGGTAATGTACCCAGTATGTTCAATGTGGAATGCAATGTGGAAAGTCCCATGAAAGACAAGTGATGACAAAATAACTTAAAGGCTTGAAGAAAGTTAAAATGGCACGATTGCACAAATGCATTTTTAGCACTTCAGGTTAGGTTTAGGATTAGATTTAGTTTAGGTTAAAATAACAAACGGAGAGCAGCTGAAAAACCTGCTTGCTTCGAAAAGTAATAGCACAGGCCTCTTCAACAAGACTTACTTTCACATGGTTCCTTACAAAATTCTATGTTATGACCTTAAAAATCTTGAATGATATGTAAACTAATATATTTTGATGTTTGCATCACAAAATGAGCTCCATATGTTGGCTTTTCTTACATAGAAAACTTGCTTTGTAGCACACCTGGTACCTTTCATGTGGAACACTCAGATACAAGTCCCATGAAAGATAAGTGATGATAAAAGAGCTCAGAGACTTGCAACAAGCTAAAATGGGATGATTGCTTCAGCAAATGCATTTGTTAACACTACTGGTTAGGTTTAGGGTAGGCTTAGTTTAGGTTAAAATGTGACAGAGCATTAACTTTTAGCACCAGGCATTTTATTTTCGAACTGCTGTGATATCTACAACAACTTTAGTGCCACTCACTGGACATATCACTTTGGAATTTTCGTAAAATGTGCAAAAAGGAACATAATATAATTTTGCAGAAATATAACCACGTGCACATTTTTGTAATGAGCCTGGGTTGAATTTATCACATCACTATGATGTTCCTAGGATGTTCTGGTAGGTTGCTAGCTCATTGCAAAGTGGTTACATAGGCTCTTTTTATGAAACTCCAAAAGCATACCTAAACATAACTTTCACTTCAGTTTCCGGGTGAAATGAACGCCAATGGCAGTAAAACACCATCAACTTTTATTCCTGTGTAGACTAATTATTATGGGGCAGATCAGTAATTTATAAAGATTTATTTTCACAATACTATTTTATGGCCTCAAAATGCTTTTACTATAATGTATGATTTGTAAACCAATACATTTTGGCGTTTGCATCACAAAACCAGCTCCACACATAGGCTTTTCTGACACAGTAAACTTGCTCAGTAGCGCACCCGGTATGTTCCATGTGGAACGCTCAGAAACAAGTCCCATGAAAGACAAGTGATGATAATAGAACTCAAAGGCTTGAAACAAGTTAAACTGGCATGAATGCTTCAACAAATGCGTTTGTTAACACAACTGGTTAGGTTTAGGGTTAGGTTCATTTTAGGTTAAAATGCAAAAGCACCGGACATTATTTCTGAACTGCTGTGATTTCTATAACGACAAACAAAACAAAACATTGTCAAATTCATGTTCATCTGTGTCAGATATAACTGAAATTGTTTTTAGCACCACTTATTGGACGTTTCACTTTGAAAGTGAGACATAATATAATTTTGCAGAAATATAACCACATGCACATTTTTGCAATGAGTCTGGGTTGGTGATATCACATACTAGGATGTCGCTAGGATGTTCTGGTAGGTTACTATGGCATTAATAGGTGGTGGCTAGGTTGCTAGTTGTTCTTTATGATTGCTAGGTGCCTCCAAATGGAGAGTTGCTAAAAAAAAAAAAAAAAAGAAACTCTGGTTGCTTAGTAAAAGTAAAAGCACAGCTCTCTTCAACAAGCCACACACATTGGTATCATTATCACAAATGGTGCTGGATGAATGGCAGATCAAAGTTTATTATTTAGGGTAGTATTGATCAATCTCCAAAGGTTTTTTAGATCCATGATCTCAGCGCCAGGTCTGACCTTTTAAAGTGAAAGGTTAAAACCTTTTATGGCATCCTAAATGCAGAGAATCAGCCACGAATCAAGATCAGCCTCTCTTCCTGGGCAGATAATTCATTGCGTGCGGTTTGAGATAACACTTCTAAATGGTACACTAAAGAAGTGGCAAAGGGCACAGGTGGGAATTTCGAAGCAAACCTACAGTCAAGACCAAAACACAATCCCTCAGGATTCCCTCGCAAGGCAGGCACTTCAAAACTACGCGAGTCACGCACAGAATGCACAATGAGCTTCCCTCTGCTGTTTTCCGTCTCAACCCTTATTGTTTCACTCCCTAGTCCCGTGTATATCAGAGCTGACCTCATTCTACTAGACTCCGGCTCCTTGCGGTATCTCACAGCCTGCGGGCCACAGACATGTGGTGCTGACACAACCCCGACCAGCATCCCCAGAGTCCCGCCGCACGAACCCCGGGTCGTTCGCTTCATATCGCCTGCAGGGGACCAGGTTGCATAGCTTGTTACAGAGAGGATTGTGAAAACAAACCCCTTAAACATGGCTCTGATGTGGGCATTTACACAGGTGCAGCCCCACGGTGCCTAATCCTTTTTAATAGAGGAAGTAAGGAAGTTATGTGAAATGGAAATGGCTTTTTTATTTTTATTTTTATTCCTTTTTCTCATTTTCTGTACCCAAACGCTCACAACTGTGAGATTACATCACCGGCAGGCACAGCACGACTCTCGAGCCCATAAAAATCGAGGTCCTTCATCATAAATTTAACTGTTTGTGTTGGCACGTTTGCTCACAGTGAAGTGAAGTGAGGCTTTACATGTTGACTGTGGCGTTCCAGTTGGTAAACAGGGCTTTATGAGTTTGAACAGTCAAACTCATACTAATTAGTATTTAATGCATAATTTAAAGACTGGTTTTTACAGCTTCAAAGAAACAGACACCCTAAATGCAACAAATATAGTCATACCTTATCATTAGCTATGCAAACAAGCTAACACAATGTTGTTCTTTCCACAGCAAGCTAAGTTTCACTTAGATGGAAGACTGATTGAAGTAGCTAGTTAGCGGTTAAACTGCTTTGAGCTGTTTGCCCAAGCCTTGTACATTAGAATGTGTCACTGCTTTAATACTGTGTTTTTGAGCAATAAACATGAAATAAGGCATCAACATTACATAGACAATTCGTAAATTAAATGCAACATTACAGTAGGTTACAGATATGCAAAATTATGGTGCGTTCAAATCCTACTGGGGAGTTTGCATTTATGAGCTGTGAAGTAATTATGAAGTCATGTGTTTAATCAACTTGTACAAATGACAAATGTGAATGAGTGTGCTTTTGCTTTTTTATGTTTTTATTCAATTTATGAAGATGCTGTGAATTAAAAAACTACATATTCTATCATAAATGTACAACAGTATTGTAATTTGTAGGTACAGCTTACATAGTTTATTGTAACCCTGATAGCACACATACATCTCGGTGACGTCCATTTGACGTCTACATTTACATCTACAAGGTGTATTTTTTTAAATTGTTTGCTCATCTGCAATACGTCTGTAGAATGTTTCCCATCAGATGTCATATAGACGTCTATTAGATGTCTTTAATAAGATGTTTATGATTCAGTATGTTTGTAAAACTGACATCTTACAGACGTCTGTCAGATGTTTGTACACAGCAGATGCTTTCCAGATCAAGTGATCTTTAACAGACATCTTGCAGACGTACGTGTGCTAAATGACAAAAGTAATTCACTTTACCAAATTTACCGTCAAAAGAGCCCCTGCGTTCGTTGCATCAGACATGTTTTCTTATTGACACAGCCCCCAACTCGGAAACATAAAGAAAGATCTTGAAAAAAGTTTCAAGTTTTCTCTTCACAGTTATGACTTTGTGGTTGTGTTCATGTACGTAAATATGATTTTTTTTTTTTTTCCCAACATGACTTAAATGCACCATTAGTTTAAGCTAGCGTTTAACACGTTAGCAAACAATTAGGAAGCTAGCTAGTGTGGGGCCAGATGTTGTAGCTATTTATAGTTTATACAGAGTTGTAGTTCTATATAAATGTGCATTTGTTTGGTCAACTATTTTTATAATAGCTGGACAGGACTGAATTATTTAGTTGCTTCTCTGCTTCATTCAGTTTTTTTTTTTTTTTTTTTTTGGCCTTAGCTGGCTTACTGTTACAAGTCTCTTTATTTTCAAAAGTCTGAGGTTAATAAGCATCCAGTCTATCAGTTCACATATTCAGTTTCCTCAGATCTTGCAAAAAGTGGCTGAAATTTATGGCTTGAACCTTGCAGCTTTAACTGGAAGATTTCCCCCGTGTTGGCTCCCTCAGCTGGGCCTGAGAGAAAGCTTTGCACCACTCATGTGCCCTGTGGGAAGGATATGGAAAATTTGCAGTATGATTTTAAAGCCACTAATTGAGGGAAAGCCAGAGCCAAAAAAAAAAAAACCTTCTTTACCTCCATACCTCCTATGCACAGTGGTCCAAAAGCCCTGAGCTGATCCAATCTGAAGTACTCATACAACTCTTATTGGACCCTTTTCTATAAAACTTTGAACTTAGTAAAAGCACCATCGTATCTGTGAGAAACAGATGGATTTTATTCCCTGTGCTTATTGTTATGTCACACTTACGGTTAACATGAAATCAACACTGAAACTACAGTATTTACTTTAACACATTCCTAGTCCTTTGTGCAGAATTCATTGGTAAATGAAAAGAAAATAATACAAGTATTAATATCTATATAGTTACACTGCAGTCAGCAGAACATGCTTGCAACCTTCCTTAAGCCTGTCAAATATTGAGAGACTGGGGGTCATTAGTTTGAGCTGTAGGGAAGTTTTCAAATATGCGTCATGCTGTGAAATGGCCTGATTAAATGCAACTCAAAGTTTCCTTTTTTTCCACCTTCAAATTGCACATTATAACATTTTGAAAGATTAAATTTAGCGCTCAGTTTTGGCTCTAGCATTCAAAATACAATAGACTTTGCCAAGTCATTTCACTGATTCATTTAAATGCAGATGAGAGAATGCCACCTCTTGATGCATCAGAACAACATTATCACAATTTTACTGTTTGCATCAACCACAAAATGTATTAGTGGTATTTGCTAAAGCAAGCATCACTAGTACTACCGCTCATACTTGGGATTAGAGATTTAAATAAACCGTTAATGCTAGAATTAAACAACATGTGGCATATTCTGTACCTCAAACTATGTGGCTTGATAAGGGGTGCTATTACTTTTGGAAAAAAATTAAATTATTAAAAATTATCTGGCAGACGATAAAATTGGCACCTCTTCCAACATTTTTGTTAAAAAGGTGTAAACACACATTAAAGGAGAGACCTATATAGTCTTAGACTAGACTTGTGAATGAGCACTTGTGAATGGGATCGTTTGAGCGCACTCCAGTGCTTGATGTGGAAAAACAAAACAAAAAAACTGCCGGTACCCCACGCCCCAATTAACAAATCCCCCAAATAAGTAAATAAGTACTTTTTAATTTTCATAATTCACAATGTATGTATAGTGCCACAATCAATAAATCAATAATTAAATACATGTTTTCAATACAAATAAGCAAGTCCTGACTGTTAATTTATATATGGATCCATTCAGAATCACTACACCTCTGACCACCACATAATCTAAAACTCCTTCAGCCAGCATTCACTACAAAACACTCCTGCTTTTAAGCCAAATACACACTGAAAATAATAATTTACCGGCATTTGGATGCAAGTCACTATTGTGTCACTCTGTGTTAGTGCTATTTTGAATTTTTAGTTTGAATGCTTTCACTTACTGAACCCTTGGAATTCCAGAAGTTTACCGATTTAAAATTATGTGATCGTAAAAACCTGCTTCTTTTTATTTTAAGGTATTGTTTTCATTATAATACACTAATTCGAGAGCACGGTCTCATGAAAATGCGTATAAATAGGACGATGTTCTGTTTCTGTTTGGCATATGATATGCATGTGTTTGTCATCCATATAATACGCAGTTTTCGCGTGCATATTATACGCATCTACCCCACGCACTTTCATGAGATCGGGTGACAACCCCTGAGGCTTGCGTCCATTCACATGAATTGTCGAGATGAGATGACTCCTCCTGGAAGTGTAATTTATATAGTGCCATTTCTAATCACCCAGACACTGACGCTTTAACTCTGAGTATCAGCAACATGTCAGAAGTGCCAGCACTCACGAAAAAGTGGCAGTACGCAAAAGGCTAAAATACAGATGTGCCGATACTTCGTACTGGCCCACTTCAAGCATAGGCTCACTCTAAAAAACACAGCAAAGCAACCACTCAAAACATTCTAACATTGTATAGTTTTTTTCTTAGCTTATTCTAAAAATCATGCTGAATTTACATTCCAAAACCCAGTTGTATTTCCACATCAACATTTTTTTTTTTTAAGGCAGCTGATTTTTAAGAATGCTGACAGCACATTTCTCTGTTTCAGACTTACACGTTCCAAGTGCTTGTTTACACTGGTGTAGCATGAAATCTCCAAAAAAAAACTGATGTGTTATTTTGCTGGCAGACTCTAGATTACTAATCTGCTGACTGGGTATGTCCAATTGATTCGGTGCGGTCTTTAGAGGGAATGAATGTGGGGCACAGCTCGCAGTAATGAGTCATGTGCTTGGAGATAAGACTCGGAGAATGGAACATGGACACAACACTCGACCACAATCCCACCAATCACTCAAACCAGAGTGGGAATTGTGAGGCTGTCACATACAGGACGTAGTTAGTGCGTTATCTGCGGTTTGAATGGTGACCTCTGGAAAAAAGGCTAAAAGCTCATTCCTTGTTCTCCTGCCTGCTCCTGTTCTTATCGTTGGGAATTGTATTTGCAATTAACCTTCGAGACACCCGTCACTTCATGACAGCACAAAGGATCTTTGAGAAAATGAGCTGAGAATCGTCTGGCAGCCGTTTCGCACTGAAACTTATAACTTAAGCAGATATAGAGAGAGTTTGACTTCAGCCAATATCAAATATGAATAAAGATCATGTTGCACTTTTACCCTCTATTAAGAGCTCTGAACCATAACCAGTGAGTTTTGGCAAGTGGAGAAGTGTGTGAGATTGCTTCTTGAATATTAAAATATCAAAGCTCTTCAACTCCATTCCCTTTTGAATAGTTTGAACACTATTAAACTGTTTACCATTCCTTTTTCCTCTACGTTGGCTAGAGCCAGACTCATTGGTTTGAATGTGTCGCAAAAGTCAAAAAAAAAAAAATAAAAATTGGGGGCGGAATGGTAGGGGGGAAAGACAGCTAACTTCAGCTTAGTATCAGAGACTCTGTTCATTTCAGAGGTTCCTTTTTAATCTTCAGTGTTTTTCCTAAATTTCCACAAGCCCTTGTTTTCAACCAAGCACTCCATGAACACTGCAGGTGCATGAAGACAAATATATAGGACATGATATAGGATTTTAAAGACAAATATTCTGTATGTTTCAAAAGTTGTTTCTAAATGTGTAGGATTAATGATCTGTTTTAAACATTATAGAAGGCAATACAGTTGCTTAATTGTGAGTATAGGAACATCTTTTTGATTCATTTAACCCTCAATGGTATGCATTATGATCTAACCAATATGTATATATATATATATATATATATATATTAATAATATAATAATATTTATTATTATTACATAAAATAGCTTTAAATATACATATCAAAACAGATTTTTTGAGAAAAATATTTTAAGGTGGTATTTAGGAAAACTTTGCTATATGGCAACAGTGTACCGCAATGGATTTTTTTTTTTTTAATTACGATTTTCTTTTCAATTTAAATGCACATTTCTTATAGAAATGTATGCATCCAATCTTATTTTCCATCAAAAACAAATGAATAAATAAATAATGGCAGTATGTGGGTTGGTTGAGAGTCTGGATGTTTGACTGTAAAGGTTGAAAATTTCTGAAGTGAGGAAATTGTGAGCCTATGGTAAGAGCATAGAGCTATATACTTTCAATTGCAAACTTGCAAAACTGCAAATCTGAGCACAGTTTGAGACATTACTAAGATCTTCTGAAACTCTAACAGAGACATATGCGAGATTCCCAGGGTTTTTTCTCAACTACAAGTAAACTATTTGTAGGTTATTTCCCTCTGAAAGTGTAAACACTATGACTCTGTCTGATATCAAAACATACTCTTGTTTGTTTGAGTATCTCGACCAGTTCAACATAGCAACAGCTCAACCAATGAATTGAGTTTAGGCTATCTGTTTGTCTGACCAATCACAGATGTGTGAAATGTTTGGGAAACCTGTTTGAAAACAATTAAATTTTTGCAATCCAATCAACTTTTTCAAGTAAAACTCTTCATTGTTGATTTTTCTTTGTTGCAGGCTCAGAATGTTTTACGTCTGGATTTTTGGAAGGAAAATTTTGAAGTAACATATGTTGTACTTGCTGATTTAAGATTGAGAAAAGCTGTTTCCACCGTCCCAAATATCTCAGTGGTCTAAAGGGATAAGACCTCCGGACGCCCCCCACTTAGTGTGAGCTCAGAAACGGCGCTGCTCTTTTTTTTCTCAGTGCGTGGGCAAACAACCAACCGGTGATTTTTGGCAAGGTTCTGCATAGAGACGGCCGTCCAGGGAGCTGTTACTACGCCGAGTGACTTTCCTTTCCGCTCGTTTGCAGGAGTAATGACACAAAAAGAAAGTGAGAGAGCGGCGCGGCACGGCCTGTTTACCTTAGCAACAAGAGCAGCTGTTGTGCTGCCGCACACAAACTTTTTCATGCCTGTCTGGAAAAGTGTTTAAAAAGATTTTCTCAACATCAACTATGAAAGTCACTTTGTTTTTCATTCCAGAATTTAAAAAATACATTTACAAAAATAAATTCATAAAAATAAAAGCTTTGATAAGAGGGGGGGGGGGTAATTTTATACATCAATAAATAAATACATTTACAAAAAAAAACAAAAAAANCTTTGTTTTTCATTCCAGAATTTAAAAAATACATTTACAAAAATAAATTCATAAAAATAAAAGCTTTGATAAGAGGGGGGGGGGGGGGGTAATTTTATACATCAATAAATAAATACATTTACAAAAAAAAACAAAAAAACAAAAAAAAAAGCATAAAAATGAATTCTTAACACTGATGTAAAAAATGTATTCAGATTATAAATATTAATCAACACTGTCAGGTGTAACAAAACCAGTCTATCTCAATGATTTATGGATTGCTAGGGCAAGGGATTTGGATCTGTCCACACATGCAAAATCAGTGTTGACCTTGTAGACTAGCTAAACATTCCATGCGGTTAAGTTGACCTTGGAAGCTGTGAGGTTGGGTAGGATTGTATGGACTATATGTGATGGATGAGACTGAATCTGCCAGACTGAAAAAGAGACAAAGATATCACCTGAGGGAGGTGCTACTACAACCGGAGATAATAATTTTACAGCAAATTTCTGTCAGTCAGAATTGCTTCATTTTCTCCAGAATTTTTGTGATTGGCAATTGCAACAATACATGCAAATTTGAGCAGTCTCTGCATTTGTTAAATGCATTTGCAATAATGAACACAAATTCAGACATGCATTTAAAATATCCAGTCTCTAGAATGAATGAATGAATGAATTTGGATCAAAAGCAATAATAAACTGCAACTAAATGTTCAACCAAACCCTACATTCACAATATGAACATACAGTACATTCACATAAATCCGACATACAGTGCCTTGTGAAAGTATGCATAGGTTTCTTTTTTTTTTTTTTTTCCACGTTTTGTTACGTTTTTGTTACAGGGCTTGGTTTTTGCTCTGATATGCATTTTCACCTGTTAGACATTTTATTAAGACTTGTGTGCCTTTTCAAGTACCTATTTAATTGAATTTGCCACAGGTTAACTACATTCGAAATGGAGTAACATCTGCAAGTGATACGAATGCTGCTGAGTTAACTGTCCCAGATAAGGGTATGAATACTTATGCAATTGAATCATTTAAGGCAGGGGTCGCCAGACCCGGTCCTGGAGGGCCGGTGTCCCTGCAGAGTTTAGCTCCAACCCTAATCAAACACACCTGAACCAGCTAATCAAGGTCTTACTAGGTATACTTAAAACTTCCAGGCAGGTGTGTTGAGGAAAGTTGGAGGTAAACTCCAAACAAGTTTGGTGACCCCTGATTTAAGTGCATTATGCATTATGTTCATTATGCATTAGAAAAATATTTTGGGGGGGTATTTAGGAAAACTTTGCCATATGGCAACAATGTACCACAATGGAAAATGGCCAAAAATGAGTTTTTATATTAAATTATGATTTTCTTTTCAATTTAAATGCACATTTCTTATAGAAATTGATGCATCCAATCTTAATGTCCATCAAAATCCATAAAATAAATAAATAAATAAATAAATAAATAATGGCAGTATGTGGGTACATTTAAAATGAAGTAACATCTGCAAGCGATATGAGTGCTGCTGAGTTGACTGCCCCAGATAAGGGTATGAATACTTATGCAATTGAATCAAGTTTTTCTTTTTTTTTTTTTTTTTTTTTTAATTGCAAAGATGTTAAAAACCTGTTTGTTGCTTTACCGAAATGGTGTACGGAGTGAAGATTGATGTGTGAAAATAAATAAATAAATAAATGAAAGCAGTTTAGGATAAGGCTGCAACATAACAAAACTTGAAAAAATGAAGGGGTATAAATACTTTCACAAGGCACTATACCACTGACCTGATAGAAAGACTATGAGATGTCCCGACTAATATAGTAAAACAAACATGTGTATGTGTGTGTGTGGTGAATTATTAGTATGGTTTATTATTCTAGAGACATGTTTAAAAAAATAAAAATAACACAAGCAAAGACTAACCCTGCAGCTAACACAGAAATTCTGTTTGTGCCTGTGGGAAAGCTGGTATAAATATATGTGAGGTATTACATCAGGTCTGTTTTCCTAACGGCACACTTCATGTTCAATCTCTACAATGTAACATTGGCTTTGTTTTATCACCACTCTTAAGACATACCTCCTCCCCTGTAATATCACAGTCACATGAAGACACAAGTGTATTCGAACTTTACTCATAAAGCGTGGCACGGTAGTGTTCCCTTTTATGTAGTTCTGTTTCACAACTCTCAAGAATACTTGATTCTGATTGGAAGACATTCTGAGGACAGAAAATGTTGTTGATCATTGTCCCAGGCTGGGAAGTCTACATTTTCTAAAATGTCAGAGTTTTGGCTTTGTTTTCTTATTGACATGCTCTCTAAATTTCTCTTTCGTATGTGTAATTTGCATTGCTTTGACTGCTGTGTGTAGATCACACTTTCTCACAGACAAAGATTGGTTGATTGTATAGATGTATAGTGCCTGCACGCCATTGGTTAAACTACTTTTTAGTCATTGCCTTCAACAAATATGAAACAATAGGAAACAAAGCCAAAACCAAGACATTTTGGGTAATTTAGAAATCCTGGCCAGGTGATGTCCAGAAAAAAGGGGATGTGTGGTCGACAAATTGCTTTGCAACTTAGGGCTCAAGAGTCAAATCAATGGTCATCACCATTTGCATCATCTGTAGGAAATGTTGTCATCATCATAATGCCTATAAATCTGAATCACTACAGATGCTAACACGCTTTTAGGTACTTAAGTCTTTTCTAGAAGTGTCTCCTCCTTTTGTGCAACGGTGTCCCGATTTAATCCCTGGGCCCTGAGCAGTGCTTGAGCTGGTCAAAATGTAGCCATCAGCCACTTGTTATGTTGAGGTTGGGCCCCGTCAGGAGGGGTTGACAGCCCCCCTGGGTCTTGCGGTCTCTGCCACGCTATGATTCATGACTGGCTGGGAGACGGGGGAAGTTCAAGTCTGCCCTAATCCAAACAGTGAGAAAATGGAACAGAGGAAGCAGGGTCGAAAAGAAAACACAGCGAGAGACAGAGAGAAAATGTGGAGGGTTACAGTGAACTTGTAGAATGCCGGAAAAGGCTTTCAGTGGCTTGAGCAAGTGATAAATTTACTCTAATTTTTGTTTGGAAAGATTACTGCATTCTAGCATTTTTCACTCTTTCTTATTTTAATTTGAATTTTTGTACAATAAATTTTGTTACACAGTTTAGTCAATGTAAATACCACCTTGACTAGCAATAGCACATAGCAGGGCCACCGATAATGGAGGGAAATTAACCTTTTGTCTAGGGACTGGGCTTGAGGGGGCCCCCCAGACTGGATCGCAAAGGGGGCGATCATGAAGAAGGTTTTGTACTGCAGCCCTGACAATGAACAAATCATAATGTGTTGGTCTTGCAAAGTTGCAAAGGGAGAAAATAAATGTATTAGTTTTTTATTTATTTTTTTATTTTATTTTATTTCATTAAATGTGTATTATCTGTTTCCAGGTTAACTGTTAAAGCTTTACAGCCTAAAATGGTTCGAAAAGGCTCAATAGAGTGCTACAGCTGTGACATGAAAACAAGACTTATTCACCTTGAGTTATAATGTATAAATGGGTTTTTCAATCTATGGTAAGCATAACTTGATGATACTTGAACTTTTTGCTCTACAACGTAAAGTGTACATACTCACGAAATGCATTTCCATTACCCTTTAACTTGTGCTAATTTAAATTGTGAATTGAAAATACACTTAATGGAAACATTAATTTCAAAAACTCTCCCGTTTATCACCAAAAAATTTTTACTGTCACATGAGGTGGTTTTTCAGGCAATTCGAAAAAGGAATATTTTGCACAACTGCAATGGATTTTTTTGTTTGTTTTTTCGCATTTGCAGGTCACATGGCATATGTAAAAGTCATATGATATTCTTCAATCTACTATAACCTTTAAGAAACACTTCATACGTGGCTCCTCTCAAGCATAAAGGGTTTTTCCTGCCATTAATGCTTAGACAATTTACACTGCACACGTCTGCGGCACATTGCGGCTCTGACACAGCCACCGTAGCTGATCGCTGTCACTCTAGTCAATGCTTGTGTTTATACCAGTCTTGCCGCACACATTTCTGAAGCGGTTCTCCGCACTGATTCTGTAAAGATACACGCATATGTCTTCTTTGATTAAATATAGCCAAAATCTCTCAAAATCCCACCAAAATCCATTGCCATGATTTATCGTGAAAGAAAAAAAGATGTTTTAGTCACATAACATCGGTTAATGGAAACACTGTCATTTCACAATACTTTTTTATCTGCATTTATAAAATATCGCCAAAGTGTTTGCGCAAATCTGTAATGTAAATGTACCTACGGTTCAATAATTTGACGGTAATGGCAAATTAATTCCTACAAAAATCATGTAGTGTCAACCACATTCACAAAATTACTGAACATCTAGTTGTTAATAATGTATTTAAATACATATTAGTTTTTCCCTTTTGTTTGTGCAGTGCAAGAAATGGGAACAAGGTATGTCTTGACCAACCTGGTCTGGACAAAAACACACCTGTGATGTACCGAGACGCAAAATGTGTACCAATAAGTACATATCACTGCAGTTTCCAACAGAAATATCCACTGAGTGGCACTAAAAGAGTGTTTGGTTTTTCCCCCAGAACAGATGAACGTATGTATGGTACATTTTATGTAACATTGGTTTTGTATGTGTCAGCGCAGTTCTGACCTGAAATGTCCATTGAGTGGCGCTATAACTCTAATGCTTCATGACATTTTAAAATAACACACAATCTGCACTACTCCTAAACCGAATAAGCTTGTTACACTTGGAAAGCAAAACAAATAGAACTCGCTGTTTTACTGCCTCTAGTGGGCATTTCTGTTGGAAACTGCAGTGATATATGTACCTATTGCTATGTATTTGGCGTCTCACCAAAACGCTCCCATTGTCAGATTTTGCTTATAAGAACATGCCATAATAAACTTAAATCCAAACGCTTTATCTAGGAAATAAACAGCATATTACACCTGCCTCCTTTATTAATTCCATAAATGGATCGCTTTATGAGCCAAGTCCAATCAACAAGCCCAAAGATGCTTAATAAGTGTCGCTTATAATAAGTGGACATGGCAACCCTTCAAGAGCATGCTCTACAAGGCAGATTTCCAAACATAAAGCACAACGGCTCTACCGATGGTGGTTTAGTTAAAATCGCCAATCATAACGCGTCCTTGGTTGCTGTAATAGTATTACTAGCAGATATGCACGAGAAGCTAGAAAAATTATTTGGTACCATGATCGGAATTTTAAGAATGAGTTCTGTTAAAAAAAAAAAAAAAGATAATTTAGGGGATTTACACCTGTATTTAAATGCAGTTGTCACTCCTGAAACTTTGTGATTTTGAGTTTAAACTGTAGCATGTTATGTGTGTATACTAGCAGTAGTTGATTACCTCTAGTCAGCTAAAGACTAACAAGAACAGGCATCATTGAAAATTGAGAATGTTTTAAAAATTGTAAATCAATTACTGTAAATTACTTTTGAATTGTAATCCAAATAAATTATTATATCCATAATTGTTAAAAGCAATGTCTGTCAACACAAACTTGCCTTTACAGCGTTGATGAAAAGTTTAAAAACATGTTTCAAATGAACCAAACTCTGATGTGAATCAGACTAGCATACAAAAAAAAAAAAAACACCAAAAGTGAGAGCGAGACTACATGAAACTGATAATTAAATGTCTGGACGAGTTACAGAGGTTCAGTCTGCGATCTCTGGTTAAATATCCCTTTAATTAAAGCCAAGCTGAATTCTTAACATCCAGGGACCTCAGCTCTATAACACTGCATCTATATTTTCTTTTCCTTTCATTTTTATAGAAGTTCTGTCTTTCTCCATTTGAGTTAATAGTTTAGGAGATCACTTGATATTAATAGGAACTGATTTTCAATATCCGTTTCGCCCTAGAGCCCTTGTGTATGTTGGTGCCAAACTTGCTGTTCAGCAGTGAGAAGTTGCTAAGAGCTCTAACTTCCAAACAGACTTTGAATGCTAATGAAGTCTGGTGCTTGTTTGGGCAGATCATTTCACTGCAACGCTGATTGTGTAGTTGGTGTTCCCACTGAGGACGACTACAAACTGTTTGAAGGTATTAAAGACTCTATATGGAATGGCCTGACAAACAGTTTTCTTCCTGTGTTGCTGTATTTCCTTTTGAAACAGGAAGTTGTGTGGGCATACAGAATAATTTTCAAATTTTCCCACAACAGTGAATGTATACTTTTTAGTTTCCTAAGTTTTTAAGTGCTTAATCCTCAAACCAAACTAACAAGACATGTATGTATGTATGTATGTATGTATTTACTTACTTACTTACATACATAATGAAAATGTATATACATAAAATTATTTGTATAGCCCTGATTAGTAGATGATGTTGTCATTATTTCCATAGCTCCATTTTCTAAGATACAGAATAATTGCAGATTTTATATATTAAAAAGTTCATAATAATTAATTTTATAACAAACTGACATGAAGCAAAGACATGAAACATCAATGTTCTGCTTAGGTTGCTTCCAGTCTAAAGGATCAAAAATGTCTTTAGCTTTGTTTTTATCTAATGCATTCTTTCAGGAGACTGTGATTATTTTCACTGCAATTTTGATATGCATCTATGACATATGTTCTTCAAAGCCTAATCTACCACAGAGACACTCAAGCTCCATTTTCAAAATGACCCTCATTACATCCACTCTCATTGAAGCTTTTAGAGCCATTTTGATGGTATTGAAATGATGTCCATAAATTACCATACAAGATCACCTTGCATGATATCATCAATGCAAATTCTACAAAGATGCATGTCATGGTGCATTATCTTTCTCGGGATTGATAAATTACGCATTATAATAGAGATTCTTGAGCTTTTACCGCTTTTAGTTTAGAAAATATAATTTAGTAATAATAAAAAGGATGTCCTTGTCTATAAAACAAGGGGGAACTGAAGGCCACTTACATATTAACTTTTTTTTTTTTTTTTTTTTTTTTTTTTGCTATATAAAGTAAGAAATATGAATAGAGTAGCTACTTTATTGAACACACCCCTCACCACCACTGGAAGACTGAATATTACAGTGTTGGATGCATTTTAAATGTCTATCTAGATTTAATATATAGGTTTATAATGCAGAAAAATGCAGCCTCCTAAACTATTTATACAGTTTTCGGGTTGTTGGCCTGAAGTCTGTGATTACCAAGTAAACAGCTGTCTCTGAGGAAGTCCCTAAAATTCAGAGCTGAAATAAACAGATTGAAACTTTGGCCACGTTCACACAGCAGCACAATACGTTTGTCAATACCGAATTTGAGTCCTTAATACGGTTACGTTCACACACAGAACGGTTATTTACGGATATGCCAACCGTGCTTAATAACCGAACTCACACCCGTACATTTTCAGGGCTCACATCACAATCTTGAAACACACACGCGGTGTGTGAACGGAATAAGACTGGACAACTAGTTGTCTGTCATGCCATTCAGTGCGAGAGACCCACTCTGCCGCACAAACACGCGTCTACCGTGTGCTGCGTTTTAATATGTAGTTTCAGTAACTTACAGTGACGGAGAAATGAGTTGTTTGTCATCTTAAAGTTTTATATCCAGTCTCCACCGGAGGCGCTCCCTCCAGTCAGTTGTGTGTTCTGCACACGGCTCAAATGCTCCGATTTCCACTCATATTTACAAGCTGCTGTCGGTTTAATGATGATTTAATGGATGAACTCGCGGCACGATTGGACTATTGTCCTGTGAGAAAGTGGTAATACTTTCAGTTTTACGGACGTCGCCATCTTAGATATTGCTTCGGTCTCTGTTGCTACGGTTACTTGTAAGGATTGACTCCCGTTGACTCCCGTTGCACGTTCATACAGACAGTATTCGAAAAAGCGACTGTAAGCTGCTGTCTGAACGGGACATTTCGAGACTCACACCTGTAAGTAAATGTGGTTGTCAATCCCAAAAACTGACAGTGTGAACGTCATAATGAACACAAAACATGTTTTTATTTAGGTTCTGGTAATGAAGCGAAGGACCTCTAGAGGTATAAGAAAGAAAAAAAGTTTAATGCTATCATTATTTTGTTTATGTGTTCTAATATCACAGTATAAGTCAGTTTATATTACAGTAATAGTATATATTGCGATGAGTTGTTTTCGCTGGAACGTAAAAAAAAAATAATAAAAAGTTTTAAAGAATTAAATTAATTACAAATGAAAAGAACTTCATCTCATTTGATTATTTTTACTTAAACTAAAATATTCAGTAATACTGTAAAGTTTGATGTCTCTGACACAATATTAAGACTGTAAAATATACACTTAACTATCATTTAGTAGAGTCACAGACTCTGTTTTGTGAAACAAAAGATGATTTTCCAATGCAAACCAGTAAAAGGGTAAAACTCTGTAATCTGAAAGGGGCCCTAATGGTCATCTTGCAACATTTGTGCAGAAAGGCCAAAGGTCCCTAGTTATCAGCATGTGCTGTTCTCTCAGAGAGGCCTGGGGACCCTAGTGTTCATTTGGAACAGAGCCCTGGTCTTTGGCTTCATTTGGCAGGCTGGGGAGGCCTTAGGCCCTCTGGTCCAGTCCATAATCCAGCCCTGCTGTGTCCACACGTCTATTAAATTCTGTATTAATGTGTCAACTTGTGTTGTTGCTTGGCAACTATAAACAACTACACTGTACTTCACGTTACACCCATTACTAACAAGTTACTTCCCGTCTTGAGGTGTTCCGCTCTGTATTTTTGCATTTGCTGCATGTTGTCGCTTTCACATATAAATAACGTAAAGCAATTTTGCCACTGATATCCGCAAACATATCTAATGCTGTATAAACACATATACCTACATGCACAGTAGCTACAGTATATAAAGTGTCCTCATTCGACCAAGCCTAAAGTGTTCTGTAGAGTCACTGTTGGCCTACTTGTCTTCAACTCATCAAAACAGTACAGTAAAGTGAAAAAATGCATGTTTCTTAATGTGCCTAAACGCAAACCATCCATTAAGCAACCAATATGAAAATAATGTTTTTTAAAGATAACTTAGTAGAAAATGTGACAAGTATCAGGAGACAATGACTGTTGTTTTCTTTCCCTGACACAACTAATGCTTACCATTTCCCTTTCTTCTGCAAGGTTGCTCTGCTTTTCCGTGTAAAAACAGCAGAGGAATAAATTTGGAATAATTGCAGCCAAAGTGCCTGCCGTACTCCGCAGCAGCTTCAGGGAACGAGGAGAAATCATCTGCCGCCTTTTTCCTCCTCCAGCTCTTTGCGCACTGGTTCCCTTGTCATTGCAGAGCAGAAGTCTTGCCTGTTTAAAACAGACGTAATTAAACCTCTCTGCTCTCATTAAATATACAGCTGTCTGCAGCAGAGCTCCCCGGCACCTCTAAGTGAATGTAAATTTCCATTTCATGGTGCGCGCGAAGGGAGCGAGAGTGGAGAGTCGTTCTAGCAAGCCCAACTCTCCTGCACTGCTGGCAGCACGTAAAAATTACCGCACCCCTAAAATAATTGCCCCTTTGTTTCCAGTGAAGCCATGTATGGA
The DNA here is from genome assembly GCA_019740295.1 of Labeo calbasu. Lineage (NCBI taxonomy): Eukaryota > Metazoa > Chordata > Actinopteri > Cypriniformes > Cyprinidae > Labeo > Labeo calbasu. The sequence goes on along the minus strand of JAHKKF010535789.1, from coordinate 15,094 downwards.
ACAGCCCAAGCGTTATATAATTCATGCGTTAGGTAGAGTCACAGGTCTCCTAGTCGTAGGAAAATATGGAGCTTTGCGATATGAATAAAAGTGCACTGAATGTGGTAGGGGTGAAAATTTAACAGACTTCTTAATGACTTCCTATCAAATTTGAATGCTTATGCAATATTTCTACCAGATGAAGGGACACTGGAGGAATTGCGAGGTTAATCACAGACTTAATGAACTTTTCTTTTTTATATAGCTCTATTCAGGGACATAATATAATTGAATATGAATATTCTCAGAATTTAAAGGTAAAGAGTGTAATATATGCACCCCTGCAATAACTCTCCCAGTCTGCCATTGGTCATCCAAACAGAAAGACCCTCCCCTAAACTCACATCATTAGTTGAGCTGTTGCTGTGTCAGGCTGGTTGGCAAGTTCAAAGAGCCTGAGTATTGTTTATAATGATTGTTTACACATAGTTTCCCCAAACACTCTGTCTGGCAGCTATTGGTGGGACAAACAGATAGCCCCGCCTCCAAATAAAAGCCATTGGTAGAACCAGTGTTGCTATGTCAGGGATAAACTGGGATATGTTAAACATTTGTGGTTCAACCTTAAACCTCAACCTCAATTTTATGAAGCTATGTGAAGGTACTGTCATAAATGTGTGTAAAAGACTAACACGGAGGAGAAGAAGTCTTTATTTTTGTTTTCTTTGCGCACAAAAGTATTCTCGTAGCTTCATAACATTATGGTTGAACCACTGATGTCACATGAACTATTTTAATGATGTCCTTACTACCTTTCTGGGCTTTGAACGTGTCATTTGTGTTGCTGTCTATGCTCTGAAAGTTCTCAGATTTCATCAAAAATATCTTCATTTGTGCTACAAAGATGAACAAAGCTCTTACAGGTTTGGAACAACATGAGGGTGAGTAATTAATGACAGAATTTGCATTTTTACGGAAACTGTCCCATAAACTTATGCGCAAAATTGGAATAACGCATAAAACATTTGCAAATAAGCACCGTTTCCATCCAATGAGTCAAAGAGAATATAATTATCACTTTCTGATAAACTGGCACTAACTATCACTAAGAAAAGTAGGAGAAGCCACTAAATATAATCATTTTCACATGTGACCCTGGACCACAAAATCAGTCATAAGGGTCTTTTTTTTATTTTTTTTTATTGATATTTATACATCATTTGAAAGCTGAATCTGGCAGAGATGCAACTATTTGAAAGTCTGGAATCTGAGGGTGCAAAAAAAAAAAAAAAATTGAAATATTGAAAAAATTGCCTTTATATTTGTCCAGATGAAGTTCTTAGCAATGCATATTACTAATTACATATTACCAAAAAAAAAAAAAAGTTTTGATACATTTATGGTAGGAAATTTACAAAATCTTTACTTAATATCCTAATGATTTTTGACATAAAAGAAAAATTGATCATTTTGATCCATACAATGTGTTGTTGGCTATTGCTACAAATATACCCTACAAATATACCCTGCTGCTTACGACTGTTTTTGTGGTCCAGGGTCACATATAATACATTTCTTGCACCTCAGAGTGAGCAAACAAAACGAAACGGTCATTGCTTTCTGAGGTGGATGGCAGCTGTTTGGGAACGCAGTCATGTAAAACAGTTCTGGGAGGTAATTATACAGTAATACTTTGATGACAGACTTTACTCAGGCATTTCAGAATGACCAAAACAACATTTCAGATGCTGTGCAATGAGATCGGCCTGCTGGTTAGTCAAATTATGTCACATGACTTTTTGATGCACATGGAGGAATTTATTTTTGGGATATGTGGCAAATTTGTCACAAATCACCTCCAACAAGCATCAAACATTTCTAATGCAATCTTTCAAAATGCACATAAAAGCATTGTGTGACAGTGTGATATATAATGTTTACTGTGGTGTGTTATATTTGTAATATTTATAACAGGTATGTTATAAAAGCACATCAATATTTTTTCAAATGTCTCCACAGTACAAAAACAGTAAAAGCAACTAGTTTGGAAATACAGTTAAAGGAGATGTTCACTTCCAGAACAAAAATTAACAGATAATGTACTCACCTCTTGTCATCCAAGATGGTCATGTCTTTCTTTCTTCATTCGTAAAGAAATTGGTTTTTTGAAGAAAACATTTCAGGATTTATTTTCCATATAGTGGACTTCTGTGGTGCCCTGAGTTTGAACTTCCAAAATGCAGTTTAAATGCGGCTTCAAACGATCCCAAATGCAGTTGTAAACGATCCCAGCTGAGGAAAAAGGAACTTATCTAGCGAAACGATCAGTTATTTTCATAAAAATAATACAATTTATATACTTTTTAATTTCAAACACTTGTCTTGTCTTACTCTGCCTGAACTGTTTTTTTGTTTTTTTTTTTTCCGATTCATGACAGTTAGGGTATGTTGATAAACTCCCATGTTATGTTCTCCCTCAACTTCAAAATCATCCTGTATCACTGTTTTACCCTTTTTGTTAAGGGTGTTTGATCTTCTTTGCATGTTCACTTTGCACAGACTGGGTCGGTACTTCTGCAATGATGTAGGATGATTTTGAAATGATTTTTGAAGTTGAGGGAGAAAATACGATTGCAGTTTTTTTGATGTACCCTAACTGTCTTGAACTATAATACACAGAGTTCATTTTGGAAGTTCAAAATCGGGGCAGCATTATCAGTCCATTATATGGAGAAAAATCCTGAAATGTAAATCAAAGGATTCAGACCAATTCTCCAGTAACTCACAAAGCTTCAGGACTTTTTAAACAGATGGCACTCTGCAGTGAAAATGGTCTAGATAGTGATTACATCAACATACATCATTCTAACAACAGCTAACACACAGCAGGGATGATTGACAACCTGAGTTGAGGAGAAATGGCCATATCACCACTCCCTGGAGCCCTGCAGTTCAACACTGAGGTGATACTGGGACTTGAAGCATTTCTGACAAATAAGAGAATGTAGTGCAATCCTGTGGACACACATATTTCTATATAGGGGGAAAACATGAGGGGGTGACCAATCGTAGACACTCTTGAGCCTTAAATAAATGCTCATCGCTGAAACCCGAGGTTTCAAGATCTCACTGCCAGTCACTCACCCTGCCAAAGCACATCTATAATTCAACTACATAAGCCCTCATACAATTCATAGAGTTGGTGTGTGTGTGGATGGGGGTAGGCATCCTGTCCTTAATATTCGGTGTCTCTTCTTCCACCTGATCCTGTTGCGTTTACTTTTTAATTTCATGGCTGAGGCCAGTGTCATCTTGACCACCCACCCGTTCCCTCAGTGTGAAAGGTCGCATCACCCTCACTCACAAATTCAATTACCTCAGTCGGCCGTACGTCACTCTGCCATGCCCTATGCTTGATGCAGCTGTCCACAGTTTGCCCAGTTAACTCCTCATTTTCACTAATATCATCCACACACAGGAAATTTCATGCCTATCTGTGGATTTTCTGCACTATAAAGACGTCAGCAAAAACCACTCATAAATCAAATGACTAAATGCTAAAGTAGTGCATTCTCTCTGAGTTATTTACATGGCTCAGGAGAACTTTATAGGAAGACACTGGGGTGGAAATCTGCTGTTTTTGCCAATCATTTCCTGCATCTTTAGTTTCATTACTCTGTTAAATTTATTAGTGGCATCTGCTAAAACAAACATCTCTATTAATATTGCTAATACAAAACATAAGGGACTTGTCTTTTCTCAGTATAAATATCCAAACATATTTAAATAAATCATTTTCCTGTCAAATCTAGTACAAATTAGTGAGGTTAAGACTAAAATATCAAGCTATATTCTTATTTTACACTTGTCTGTAACTCACACAGTAACTGATTACATGTAATCTGGATTATGTAATCAGATTACAAAAATTAAGTATTTGTAAATAGACTGTATTAGATTTTAAAATACTCGTAATCAGACTATAGTTACTTTTTTATTGATTACATGATTACATATTATGTATATGGTCACATGACATGCAGGTAGACAGGTATAATATTTCATGTTTCTTATTATGTGTTTTATTTTGGTTGTTGTAATTTAAAAATACTTCATCTTTATGATTTAATTAATTATTAGCTATTCACTAAACTCACAAATCCCCTGCAGGCCCTTCACAAACCCCAGTTTGGGAAACTTGAAATATAATGTTTAACGCACTCCATGTTGTTAATAACAAATAGAATATATTTTCCTGCTCTTTTTATTTTTATATCAATATAAAACAATATTATCCTATTTAAATCAATGTGATAAGTTAGGTCAAAAGTAATCTAAATGTAATCCAAGTAGTCTGATTACATTGCCTGAAATGTGTAATGTAATGGATTATTTTACTAACTAGAATTTTTGTCATGTAAATTCTAATCTACAGTGTACTAAGCACTGATTTTCTTGCAATTTAGCTTAAATTAATCTTGCTTTAAGAATATTTTAATGAAAATAAAAATGATGTATATACACTGTTTGTTCTACAGAAATGAATAATGACTCAACTCATGGGGCTTGTTATTATTTTCCAAGAAGACCAAGAACGAGGGAGGAAACAGAATAATATCTGGAGACCAGAAAATCATAGAGGCAACCATTCCCTAGAAACCACCCAGGAAACATTTTCATTAAAAATTGGTAAAATTTAGGTCTGTCCAATGTAGATTTGCTGGCATAAGCACCGCTGTGCAACATAAAAACTCCCCCCCAATTATAAAAAGAAATGTTAAAAACAACCTAAGTATTTTTGAGAAGGGTTATCTATTCACAGAGCATTCCTAGCTTTCCTTAGCCGTGTTATTTGATATGCAGTATGCAAATACGATTTACAAACAGATAAATAACACGGAAATAAACTGAAGCATGAGTCAGGTCCAGCTGTCAGCAGGAGGTTCCAGGCCTAAATAAACACATGAGCTCTTGAGGGACCAGTGGTCCAATGGGGCTCAGCAGGGGTGGCCACAAACAGGAAAACATCTCTTCACCTTCTCGTCTGAATAACGACTGTCACTCTTCCTGGACAGAGCTGCACAAGCTGGAAATGTGGAGCTCCGTCCCAGTAAGTGGACTTGCTCTGAGAGTTCCTGGAAGTTCTGGTATACCTACCACAGCTGGTTATTTAAAGAGCCCTAAACCAATATTTTAATGTCACTGTGTTCAGGCAGTAGACCACAGAACCAGGCCTTTCACTCCAAACCAAGCTGCTATTCTGTGTGTTGTCATGGCAGGCAAACTGGCAACCTCATTGGTTAAAGTTTACGGTAGAAACTCCCCTCTTTTCCATTCTTCCAGCTTTCTGCGTTTTACTAAATCTCTGTCTGGAAAAGCATGTATTCTTGTAAGTCTTGTGGGGAATGAGCTGTGATGCAGGTACACACAGGTCTATTCATTATATATCATCATGTCTGAGCCCTGCCCCCATACATGTGGGTTTGGATGTTAAGAAAGTCTTGTCATATGTTCTCTCCACAAACATAACACAATCCACTGAAGTGTGAAGTAATGTCAACAGAAGAATGAAAGAGAAGCAATTAAACAGAACAAAAATAGTACATGTAGTTGTAGTAATGCAGAAGGCATTTTTCACTATGAGAATTTTCAGATATACTGTATAAGATCTATGAATTTATTATTTAAGGATGTCCTTTTTTGAGTTGTCAAGATTCCCCAAAAATAGATTTTACTATAGATAAAAGCGAGAGGAAAAATGGGCTCTTAGCATTTCATCTTCCTTGGACAAAACATCCGACTGCCACACGAAAGCAGGCGCCGAGTGTTTATGTAGGCAATAAAAACAGGAACTAGACACCTGAAGACGGACCCCTAATCCTGACCATGATCTCTATTATGATTACAAGGAGTAAAAACAAGAACTAGTGAACTAGTTCAACTACTCTTATCAGTTAATCATATCTGTTAAAACACTTTGATGTTCACTCCGGTAACAAATTAGGAAAATATAACAAGTTATACTGCATGTAAAACAGTGGTCAAATATGGAAGACTAAAAGCAGTTAGGCCATTTATTAAGCAAATACAACATATATATATATATATATATATATATATGTGTGTGTGTGTGTGTGTGTGTGTGTGTGTGTGTGTGTGTGCAAGCAACGATTACTGGGGTTCAAGCATTTTTGGCAAATGTATAGGTAATTTG
>JAHKKF010535788.1:0-15132 GCA_019740295.1 Labeo calbasu | reverse complement strand
TAATAATAATAATAATAATAATAATAATAATAATAATAATAATAATAATAATAATAATAATAATAATAATAATAATAATAATAATAATAATAACAATAACAATAACAATAACAATAATAAATGTAAAAAATGTGTATTCCCAACATTTATTTGTTTACAACAAATGCTAATCTGTAGTACTAGTAATAATAATATTATTAATCATGATAATAATCATAATACATGTTGTAAAAATTGTGTATTCCATCCATTTTAGTCACAACTAATTATTGGTCATATGAATGTTGTTATTATTATTATTATTATTATTATTATTATTATTATTATTATTATTATTATTAATAATAATATATTACTACTACTACTACTAATAATTAGTTGTAAACAAATAAATAAAAATATTATTAATATTGATAACACATATTTGTAAAAGTGTATTTCCAACATTTATTTATTTGCAACTAATGCTAATTTATACTACTACTACTACGACTACGACTACGACTACTACTAATAGTAATAATGTATGTGTTCCAGCCATTTAAAGTTACCACAGATTATTATTATTATTATTATTATTATTATTATTGTTGTTGTTGTTCTTAATAATAATAATAATAATAATAATAATAATAATAATAATAATAATAATAATAATAATAATAATTAGTTGTAAAAGTAAATAAAAAAAGAATAGTACTATTATTAATAATAACATTGTAAAATTGTAAAAAATGTGTATTCTCAACATTTTTATTTATTTATTTATTTATTTATTTATGTGTGTGTTTGCAACAAATGCTAATTTGTAGTGATATTAATTATGATGGTGATTGATTATAAAATAATAATAATAATAAGTTGTAAATAATAAATAATATTAATATTATTAATAATTCTAGCATATATATTTGTAAATAATGTGTATTACCAACATTTATTTATTTATTTGCAACTAATGCTAATTTGTAGTAGTAGTAATAGTAACAATAATAATAATAATAACGATGATGATAATACATGTTGTATAAATGGTGTATTCCAGCCATTTTTAGTTACATTATATAGTTAGTAATTATTATTAATATTAATAATTAGTTGTCAGTACATAAATGTCTATATAAATATTGTTAGTAATGATAACATATATATTTGTAAAAAATGTGTATTTCCAACATTTCTTTCTTTCTTTCTTTATTTATTTGCAACTAATGCTAATTTGTAGTAACCGATATGTAGTACATATAAAGTACTTTACGGTTGTGATAGTCGTAGTAATAAATTCCTCAAGCTCTGATCATGCAACAGCAAAAAGAGATTCTGTGGTGTGGCTGTATCATTTACAGATCTGTGTTGGAATCATCTGATTTGACTTGCAGAACAATCGTCAGTCTGTATCAGTTTCCTTGATTGTTTAATGTCTAAGAGTGTTAAATTACAATCCTTTAAGTTTGATCATTTCGTTCTTAGAAAGAGTGATCATCATTTTATCCTTTAAACGTTCTGCGGACGATATTTATTCTGAAAGATGTGCCCGCGTGCCGGTCTAGATAATTTTTATATGGTATGTCACGGACAAAAGACTTCAGCAGCGTGCAGAAGTTCGTTTGCATGTATTTGGCCCGAGGCGGTAGCGCTTAGACGGCGAATGTGTGTACGAGTGGGTAGCCATGGTAATGGTACGCTGGGAAAAATCTCCGACATTTGGAGGGATTAGAACGTCTGTGTGCTTCATCTGGAGTAATTAAACACTCCATAGTAGCACAAATCAGCTCTCTTCAGGGCTAGCGAGATTGCGTGTGCGTAAAAGATAACACGCGTAAGATGAGAGCCCTGTTTCGTCACTCTCTTCCCTCCTCTTTGTTGGCTTTAGATGGGGATTGTTCTTTTAAACTGATTACAGTGAGGCCTCCTTAAAATCTCACTTAATGCTAATTAAATAGGTTAATCAAGATTAATTAACAGCCATTCTTGCTTCTCAGCAGTGCTGCTGTCTGCTCTCTATAGAAGCCGAGATGTGAAAAGCTGTGTGATTTGATTACCGCACTCCCCCTCATCCAATCGCCATTAACCCCCAGCAGGCTCACTGCCCCATTGGTCGGGCCGCTCGCACGAGCTGATGAATATTCAGCGGGAGCTGATGGATGAAAATAATGGTCTTGGAGCTGGCAGGAGCGATGGCATCTGAAACCCAGGCCCAGCAGGAACTAACACCGCACAGCCGGCCTGGACCGGAGAGGCCATCTCGTCTCATCCAGTCAATTTAGCCGTGATCTTCCTCCCGCCGGCCTCTACGCGGCCACCCGTCATACCTCGACCGTAAATTCAAAGATTCCTAAAAAGCAATCGGCTGTGAAGCGTCGAGGGTGAAAAACGCTGTTGAAGAGATCCTGACCCCCTGTGTGGTCCGTAGGTTTTAATTTATGGTCGTTTAGGGCTCTAGCGGATGGGTATTGACTCTGCTCCCTGCGCGCTTTTCCCCGATGTTGTTGTTATTGTTCTCAGGCTTTAATTTATCATCAGCTCAAGCGAAACAGACGTGAGCGATTTGAGAGGGACTCGTAAGCGTGACTTTACTCTGGGCTTGAACTCTTGATAATGGAGCCGGTATGATATGGTCACGGTCTAGCGGTGAGGGGAATGAATGGAGGAGATCCCCCCCACCGTTCCTCCTCGCATTTTTTCTGGGGTTGAGACTTGAGGAAATGGAGCCATCTTAAATGAAGTGTTGTGTCAATAATAGTGTGTTATGAAATCTTTTTGTGATTGCTGACAGGAGTCGGGTTGCTATGATGAGCGCAAATGTGTGAAGTGATGCATCGATGGAAACCAGATGAACAGTGTAACTGGATCGTCAGAGTCGTGGCCTAGCAGTTATCACATGTTCCTGTTTCCATCCGTGCATTAGAATATATTTGGTCAAAGTGCACATCTTTCAGATGTATTATAGGGCCCTATGAAATTTTAGATTTTTCCCAAATTCTGTTTTATTTTTTTCAAATAAAAAAGCATTTTACAAAAAGCATTTCTCATTAATTGAAATCATGAAACTTACACAATTTAACAAAAGTTACATTTTTAAGACCATATATATATAGGTATATAAATTTGCGATTATTAAGTTTTATTATTAGTAATGTTATCATTACATTTAGTACTATTTTTTCTGAATAATTACACTGAAAACTGAGAAGCAATACTGTTTATTTAATAGAATTCCTTTTAATGTTTATAGTAATATTTAATGTGAATTTTAATTTATAATTTAATTAATTTATTATTATTATTATTATTATTATTTTGTAATTTAATGTAGTATTTTTAGCATGTTAGCATGTTTTACATTTAAAGGGATAGTTCACCTAAAAATTAAAATTCTGTCATTAATTACTCACCCTCATGTCTTTCCAAACCCATAAGACCTTCGTTCATCTTTTGAACACAAATGAAGATATTTTTGATGAAATCCAAGAGCTTTCTGATCCTCCATAGACAGCAACACAACTGACACGTTCAAGGTAGTAAGGACATCGATAAAATAGTCGTTAGATGTGACGTTAGAATACCACAGCACGTAGTAGTTGCTTGCTTTCTATGCAGGGTCAGAAAGCTTTTGGATTTCATATATCTTAATTTGTGTTCTGAAGTTTGTGTTTGGAACGACATGAAGGTGAGTAATTAATGACAGAATTTTCAATTTTGGGTGAACTAGTGTTGGGCGATATGCTCAATTTTCATATCGTCCTATCATCAGCCTGTGAGATCGCCGATAAACAATATTATCGTGCTAATTTATTTAATTATTTACTAACTTAGAACCAAATGAACCAACACCAGCATAGCCTAGTAATTAATGATTGCATTTCTTTAGTTATTTAAAAAGCAGCTACAGAAAACGAGCAAAGAACATTTATGTTATCAAAGAATATCATCACTGACTAGCCTAGCCTAGCGTGAGTTTAAGCACTTTAAAAAATACTCCTGGTACCTTAAGTGAATACAATAGTTACATCACTGGATGATGAACTATTGTGCAATAATAATAACACTGCACATGTCTGCGGCGCAAAGGGTGGCCGTTCCCCCCAAAACGAGTTACTGTTCCACCCTTTTCCATCCTCTCCCCTCCTTGCTGAATGGGATCGATTTCAAAAGTAAAACTGGAAAAACGGCTCGCATAAGAAAGCGATTGCGCGCTTTCGCAAGTGTCAGCAGCTGCACGCAATTACAGATTGCGTGCTTCCCACCCGAAACACCCCCTCCACCCCGCACACCGTGATTTGTGCTTTTGTGTTTATACCAGACAAGTTTCTGAAGCGTCCCAGAAGTGGCTCTGTGCACTGCATCGCTAAAGTTAGCCGCCTAATCTATTTTTGACAGATAATAATAATAATCGTCTTACTATCGTCAAAGCAACAGGCGATATCTCAGAATATCATCGATACATGATACTATCATCTGTCGGCACAACCCTAGGGTGAACTATCCCTTTAAGCATGTTAGCATGTTTTAGCTACAGTATTAAATTGTAACAATTTCATTTGTAACAATCAAAAACCATTCCTCTTTAACTGTCGTTTTTCATTCTGTTCTAGCTAATGTGAATACATACCCCAGGTTGTGGAATGTTATTACCAAAAATGTGACACATGTGACTTTGTTTTCTACAGCCACTGTATTAAGCATTAATTAAAGAAGAAGTCCACTTCCAGAACAACAATTTACAAATAATTCACTCACCCCCTTGTCATCCAAGATGTTCATGTCTTTCTGTCTTCAGTCGTAAAGAAGTTATGTTTTTTGAGGAAAACATTACAGGATTTTTCTTCATATAATGGACTTCAGTTGTGCCCACCGATTTTGAACTTCCAAAATGTAGTTTAAATGCAGCTTCAAAAGGCTCTAAACGATCCCAGCCGAGGACGAAGGGTCTAATCTAGCAAAACAATCGGTCATTTTTTTCGAAAAATAAACATTTCTATACTTTTTAGCACAAAAGCTTGTGTAGCACAGGTTCTGGAATGCGCGTTCTTGAATGATTTGTTCATTTTGAACGAATCTTTAATGTGACTCAGGAAGAACAAGTCGTCTCGTGGAGTGATTCGTTCAGTCGCGCATGCGCAACATCCTATTAGGTTCTGTACTGGAATTAGTTCACCTGTTTCGAGTCTTCGGGTTTTTCGAGTCGTTCGTTCATCTTATGGGGCTGTCACGTGATGAACGAATGACTCAAACCCAAAACTTGTCAGATAAGAGGTGAGGTGAGCTAATCATAGACTAAAGACCCAGGTAAACAATGAATTAATCTTTTCTGTTTCTTATAACATTACAGTTTTTTCTTGTTTGTAGTGTGATCAACATTTGTGTAAACCGTAGATGTGTTAGACAATTAACGTAACATTTTAATTATATTTTGCTAAAATGAGCAAAATGACTCAAAAAGATTCGTTCATTTTAGAGTCGGTATGATCCGTCCCATCACTACTACGAATCATGTCTAAGTTCATCGTCTGTGGACTCCAGCTCAAAAAGGTAGAGAATGGCGAAAAATTCCGTCTTATTTTCTCCAACAACTTCAGAATCGTCCGACATTGTTGTACTTTTTTGTTTGTAAACATCGTTTGACTTACTTGCACTTTGTTAGTCTTTGCACGTTTGCTTTGTAAACACTGGGTCTGTAGTTCTGCGTGACCTTTCGACGCGATTCGATAGTACGTAGTGTCGTGAACGCGCATCTCAGAGCCTGTGCTATACGAGCTTTTGTGCTTAAAGGGTATACAAATTTTTATTTTTCAAAAAAAATGACTGATCGTTTTGCTAGATAAGACCTTTCTTCCTCAGCTGGGATCGTTTAGAGCCTTTTGAAGCTGCATTTAAACTATATTTTGGAAGTTCAGAATAGGGGGCACAATTGAAGTCCATTATATGAAGAAAAATCCTGAAATGTTTTCCTCAAAAACCATAATTTCTTTACAACTGAAGACAGAAAGACATGAAAATCTTTGATGACAAGGGGGTGAGTAAATTATTTGTAAATTGTTGTTCTGGGAGTCGACTTCTCCTTTAAGCATAATGCAGTTATTCCTGTTTACAAGTGGTATGTCTGCTCCGCTTTGAAGCAGTCTGACTTTCTTTCAGTTATTTTCCTATCCTGTCTCTGTCAAAATGGCTAAAAAATGAACGATATGTATAAGTTTCATTTAAAATAAACAATCCTAAACATAGTGTTAGATCATCACCTACATTTACAAATGCAGCATTTTGTGTGTGTGTGTGTGTGTGTGTGTGTGAATTCAATCCAGAAATGTTGACATGCTTGTCAACAGCACTTCTGCTCTTCTGAACATTGAGAAGTGATTCTCAGAGTTTAGGCCGTAGATAAGTGTCTCGTGTCTGGCGGATGAGTGTCTGGGACATTTGGTGTAGTGGATCTGGACTGGACTCAGCACTCCAGGGCGCCGCTGTAAGCAGAAGTATGAGCTGGCATGAATTTGAGGGCTCAGGGTGTGTGTGTGTGTGTCTGAGGTCCGCCAGACGTCCAGACCGAGAGGAGGGCTTTATTCTCACAGGCTTTTGTCTCAGTCCAAATCCCTCTCTACATTGCAAACGCTCCTTCCGTCTCTCTTTGTCCACTTCAGAAGATCAGAAGTTTTGAAGGGCCGAGGAGAAACACAATACTGTGACGACTGAAACCCAGGGCAGGTGTAGCGCTCCTTCCAATTAAGAATATTTCTTTTAAAATGCACTTCAGTCTAACCTTATAAAAAAAAAAGTACACGAAACAAAACAAAAATGAAGTATAACCAGATGTTTTATATATATATATATATATTAACTTATTTTACTTAGCTAGCAACATTTCTCTTTTTTTGCTTTGTTTAACTTGGAGTACTAAAATAGTAAAAAAAAAAAAAAAAATATATATATATATATATATATATATATATAAAACTGTAAATAGACATTTAAAAAAAATCTACTAAAAAATAACTACTAAAACTTTATAAAATTAAATTGAGGGTAAAAAATGTAATTCAAAATATCAAGAAAAACTGTAATGTTAGTGATTTTAAACGTGTTTCATCATATTTTACCATATTTNAACAAAACAAAAATGAAGTATAACCAGATGTTTTATATATATATATATATATATATATATATATATATATATATATATATATAACTTATTTTACTTAGCTAGCAACATTTCTCTTTTTTTGCTTTGTTTAACTTGGAGTACTAAAATAGATAAAGTAAAAAAAAAAAAAAATATATATATATATATATATATATATATAAAACTGTAAATAGACATTTAAAAAAAATCTACTAAAAAATAACTACTAAAACTTCATAAAATTAAATTGAGGGTAAAAAATGTAATTCAAAATATCAAGAAAAACTGTAATGTTAGTGATTTTAAACGTGTTTCATCATATTTTACCATATTTTATTCTATTTCACATATTTCATTAGATTTCCCTCAATACCAGTGGAAAAAAATGGCAAACATTCAGAAGACTTGTCTGGGTCTAGTGTTGTGTTAGTACTAAAATATATATTTCAACTACACAGAAGCAGGTTTTCTAGTGCATTATTGATGAAAGGGCTACAACTGGCCCATTTGAACCTTACACGCACACTTTTTTATTTTGACTGAAATTAGTAAGGTTCTGACAAGTGGCAAAAAGCTTTGAAAGAATAAAACCTGGGGTTTTGAAATGCGCAGGTGACACAGAAAATGGCTTCCGTTCCGCTCGGCTTTGAGCGAAAGAAAGGCATAAAATTAACTGTGTTCATCCGTGTTCCTGAGTTGGATCTCTCCCATGTGTGAGAAGGAAAATAACTGTAATTAAGAAATTAGAAATGTAATTTCACAGAAATGCTTTTGGAACTGTGGCCCTATCTGAGTGCTCCACCTCTCCGTATGCGCCAGTTAATTAGCGAGCGCCGCAGCCGTTGAGGAAAAATGATGCTGATAATTTGTAAATAATAGTGTGGCGTTTTGTAGCTGTGCATCAAAGGTTTCCATCTTTTTCTCCCCTAAGAGGCCTCCATATATCTTTGTCCTGCTTGTATAGTATACCTCATAAATAATGCAGCGCTCGTTAATTAGTGTTAATATAAATTAGCCCATTAAGCTTTAGGAAAATGTTCGTTTAGTGAGGGTGGAGGAGAGGAATGTTCATAGCTTTGGGCATATTGATTAGAAATTGGGGAGACGTTTGGTTTTTAAAGTAGTTGGGATAGTTTGAGGCGCTTCCCAAACAATAAAGATTTGTTGGTTTGATAAATAATAAAAAATGCGGTATTGATCTGTAGGTCAGGTTTAGAATATTTCCTAAAATTGAATTCATGGTAAAATGGCAGATGTGTGTAAAAAAAAAAAAAAAAAAAAAAAAAAAATACAGTGAGAATGTTTCAGATATTCTCTAGTATGAAGAAAAAAAAAAAAAAAAACACAATGGAAGTCAAGGGCTGCTGTCTGTTTATCACTGTTTGGTTATCAACATTCTTTAAAATACCCGGAAGATAGAAACTCATATAGGTTTGGAACAACTTTAGGGTGAGTAAATGATGACAGAATTTTAACTATCCCTTTAATCCTCAAAGACCGAGACAGCCGCCCGCGGCTAAAAATAGCTATTGTTCTTAAATGTTTAATAACTTTTGAACCACTAATCCAATTTGAATGCTTTTCCTCTTTTCACACATTTAGATATTCCAAAGCTCCGTAGTGAACGTGATTGCGTCATTACATTTTGATCGGCATTGATTTATCTTTTGAAACCAATGCATTTCGTTCCTCTGAGCCAAACAGGAACGATTGTTGATGCTTAGTCCCACCCCCGTGCCCAGATTGGTTCAAATCGTCATCTATTCAACCAATAAACATAGGTTTTGGCCTTTTAAACTAACAATTAACATGTTTCTTTGGAAATTTGAACAAACGCTAAATGAAGGTAAAATGCGTTGTGCGTGCATGAAAACAAACACAAAATAATACATTTGCATGACAGCACAGAAAAACACACGACAGAGCCCTTTGACATAAAACAGCAGTACATATCGGATAAAGCACTGGAATTTAGGTTATCGCCGTGTGCCGGTAAAATTGATTCCGGCGCAGACTACAGGCAGCGTGTCGATCCATTTGGTTGTTTTTTTTATGTAACTAATTCTTATAT
Organism: Labeo calbasu; assembly: GCA_019740295.1. Classification (NCBI taxonomy): domain Eukaryota; kingdom Metazoa; phylum Chordata; class Actinopteri; order Cypriniformes; family Cyprinidae; genus Labeo; species Labeo calbasu. The sequence goes on along the minus strand of JAHKKF010535788.1, from coordinate 5,941 downwards.
AGTTTGTAAAGATCATTTGCACTATTTTTTTTCTATTGCACTCTGTGTATTTCTCTCTCATTTTGTTTGTAGTTTGTGAATAATTTGGACTGTTTGTATTTTTCCTGCACAAGACAATTTGTGCAATTGTTTTCACTACTTGCTACACTGTTTGTGTTTGTTGTACGCAGATTAAGAATATATTTATCTGAATCTCTGTTTTGTTATTATGTACACTGTTTCTACTGTTACTTGTTTTTTGGAAACATCAATGTTGTCAAATAGGCCTGTTTTTCACAATAAAAAAATAAGTGGCTATAAATGGCTAATAAATGGCTATAACTTTCTTGGGTAATGTTATATGTAGACAAAATTGTATTTGGAAGTGTAAAACACCTAAATACATTTTTTTAAAGAAAAAAAAGTCTGGAAATTCACTCATTCTTGGAGAAAACTTTATTTTTTCATAAAAATAATAACATTTATATACTTTTTAATGTCAAACGCTCGTCTTGTCTTACTCTGCCTGGACTGTTTTTTTTTTTTCGGTTCATGACAGTTAGGGTATGTCGAAAAACTCCCATCTCATGTTCTTCCTCAACTTCAAAATCGCCCTATATCGCTGTTTTACCTTTTTTGTTAAGGGTGTTTGATCTTCTTTGCATGTACTTTGCAAAAACTGGGTCGGAACTTCTGCAGTGATGTACAATGATTTTGAAATGATTTTTGAAGTTAAGGGAGAAAATATGATTGGAGTTTTTCGACATACCCTAACTGTCTTGAGCCAGAATACACAGAGTTCAGGGAGAGAAAAGCAAGACGAACGTTTGATATTAAAAAGTATTTAAATTGTATTTTTTTTTTTTATGAAAATAACTGATCGTTATGCTAGATAAGACCCTTCTTCCTCGGCTGGGATCGTTTACGACCGCATTTGGGATCATTTGAAGCCGCATTTAAAATGCATTTTGGAAGTTCAAAATCGGGGCACCATATCAGTCCATTATATGCAGAAAAATGGAGAAATGTTTTCCTCAAAAACCATAATTTCTTTACGACTGAAGAAAGAAAGACATGAACATCTTGGATGACAAGGGGATTAGTACATTGTATGTGAATCTTTGTTTTGGAAGTGGACTTCTCCTTTAAAACATTATTTTTTTTAAGGAATATTTACCAGCAAAAATGTAAATATACAACACTGTATTTCTGGAAAAAAGAGAAATCAATAAAATAATAAATACATTTTTTTAAATTTATAAAATCAGTTAAATGCTTTTGATAATTAAAATATAATGAAACCAATAAAAATGAATCTAGAAAATGTATAGAAAACTGAATTTGGAAAAAAGAAAAAAAGAAAAGAGAAAAAAAGAAAAAGTTTTTTGTAGTCTTAAAAGTGTAATTTTTGTTTACTTTTATTGAATTGCTGTTAAATGGTGTAAGTTTCATGATTTCAATTAATTAGACATGCTTTTTGATCATTAATACATTTTTTTTTGTATTTAACCATTAAAACAGTCTAGAAAAATGAAAATGGAAAAAAGCTGAATCCAGAAAAAATGAAGATGAAAGAAACAAAATCTGAGAAAAAATAAAACGTTTACAGGGCCCTACATTTAATGAACCACAATTGCTGTCAGCAGAAGTAGATATAAAGCTGTCTGCATTTTGCTTTGTGATTTCACTGGAATGGATAGCGAGCCATCTCAGCCACAGTAGAGCAATAGCTTGGAGCCTGGATCCATGTTCACGAGTAAACATTTGCCAAAGTCGTTTTCCGAAACTGATGATAACCATGACTGCTCAGCACAACATTTCAGCCCTGATAGTCCCATTTGAAAATGAAACAATTTGTTACATTGACTTCTGTAGACCATTTGGCTTTTTCTGTGTGGGTTTGGTCATTTTACTACTTTTTTTATTGGACAGTTACAGCGAAAAGGGACCACGACTAAAGCGTCTCTCTTTTTTTGAGTGTTTTTCTTTCTCAAATGAACATGCCTGTTAAACAAACAATGCCAGAGTTGTATGCTATGATAAAACCCTTTGATAAAGGCTTGAATAAGGGGTTTTATTAAAATCAAGCATATAAATGTAGGACGATAATTGTTTTAAGAAATGATGCATGATGAGATATCAGTGGCATTTTTCTTTAAAACAAAAGCTTATTTAGCACCCAAATTAACATCTTGGTTGGAGGGTTTGAGTGGTATTTTTTTGCCCAGGCCCTTTTAAGAAAAATACCGCCTTTTATTTTGTGCTTTGAACCTGAAAACTACCAAACTACCAAAATGCCACCTTTTGATTCAGGAGCACAAAGACTCAGTACTGGGTTTGATGTTGGGTTGTTAAGATAATTCGGGTAATTGTCGCTCATTTAGGAAATGAGTCCTATGACTAACTCTCCTCATTTCTCCCTTTCTCCGTCGCTCTGAATGGGCTGTATGGATTTTTATCCTCCGCTCCTTCCCCCCTTCATCTCCCGGCAGGGGTGCTTGGAGGACCAGGGAACTTGTGGACACACCAGGATGCTGAGAGGCTGTTCTGTCAGGCTGACAGCCAGCCCGCTCCTCCCGCTGAGAATGATGATGGGGAGGCAGGGAGAAGGGAGCGCTGGGTAATTGGCCTCTTCATGAGTCTCCCCTGAAAATAGACATAATTCAGAGCAGAGAGAGAGAGTGTGTGGAAGCCTTCATGTAGGGGACTGTGTGGTGTTGGTCTCATTTATGTTGGGCCCCACATGTTCATTTTCTGGAACAAAAAACAGCATGGATGAGGCTGAGAGCTATAATGAGAAGTATTATGGCAATTATCGAGAATGCCACATAATTTCCTTCATCTCATCAGGCTCACTCTGGTGTTATTGGTAATACGGCCAGTTGTTTGTTCTTTTAGGAACTTTAAGGTTTTTCTTGTCACTTTTTCTTATATAAATGATGTTTTTTTCTTATTTTGAAGTGTATATATTAAGGACATACACCAGGGTTCCTCAAATCTTGCCTTGGAGGGTCAATGCTCTGCAGAGTTTAGCTCCATCCCTGAACTCCCCTACCTGTGATTTTGAAGACCTTGCTCAGGTGTGTTTGATTAGGGTCCGAACCCGAGTTCATTTGCTCCCTCCTCCCCCTGCCCTCGCTGGACTGCGTTCATATTATTTTATTTCAGTCTGAACCGCGCTTTGTTTGCGTCATCAAGCCAGCAGCTGTTTACCCCGTTGCTTAGTAACGACGGCGCAGGAGAAGGCGGCAAAATGCATAACAATGCTCATTTTTATATATTTATGTTTTTGAACCATTGGTTTTATTTCCAAAGCTTCAGTACATAATGGCACTTACGTCTGTCTTATGAATGTACTGCAAATGCTCTAAAGAATGCTGAAGGCGTACAGAAATGAGATACAGCTCTCTGCTTGCAGCACGTCAGTCACACTCGTCAGGAGAGTATCTGAAACACACACACCCACACACACAAACACATATTTTTTATCAAATAATACATCATTAATAGCGGTTCACTTCTGCCATTTGGTACGATTGCGTTCATATCAGCAACAAACTGTACCAGAGTTTACATGAACCATACCCCGGATCACCCTTTTTAAGATGACCTGAGTTCGGAATCAGCGTTCACGTCATCCAAATGAATCAAATTTCAGTCAAACCCGGGTGCACACCAAAAGTGCTTGTGTGAAAGCACCCTAACTTTCAATAGCTTGGTATCGTTTTTATGTGTTTGTTTGTTTTGTTTGTTTATTTATTTATTTAATCAGAATACTGTGAAAAAATTATTACAAATTGCATGGAAGTCGATTTCTGCCTTTTTTTTTCCTCACAATTCTGACTTTTTCCTCAGAATTGTGAGATATAAAGACGTAATTGCAAGTTATAAAGTCAGAATAAATTCACAGTTTTGATTTTTTTCTCAGAGCTGCGTTATAAACAATTGCAAGTTTCTCTGAATGTTTTCAGAATTGGCATTTTATATCTCACAATTCTGGCTTAATAACTCACAATTGCATGTTATAAAGTCAGAATTGTGAGATATAAACTCGCAATGCTGAGAAACAAAAGTCACAATTGTGAGTTTATTTTTTGCAACTTTAACTTTTTCTCAGAATTGAGACTTTTTTCTCAGAATTTCGTGTTTGTGTCAGTTTGTCGCAAGTGAGTTTATATCCCAATTCTGACTTTTTTTTTCTCGCCATTCTGATATAAACTCACAATTGCGAGTTAGAAAGTACAACTTTGAGGGGAAAAACAGTTTATAACTCACAGTTCTGACTTTATAACAATTGTGAGTTTATGTCAAGCAATTCTGAGAAAAAAGTCAGATTTGTGAGTTTATATCTTGCAATTCTGACTTTATATCTCACAATTGCCAGTTTATATCATGCAGTTCTGACTTAATTGCTCAGAATTGCAAGTTAATATCTCACAATTCAGGCTTTTTTTTTCTCAGAATTCACAATTAAGTTTCACCGAATATTTTCAGAATTGACAGTTTATATCATAATTCTGACTTGCAATTGCATATTACAAAGTCAGAAATGCGAGATATAAACTTCAGTCAACAAAAGTCACAATATATATATCTAAATTTATATTTCAGTTCTGAGATTGAGATTTTTTTTTCTCGCAATTCAGCTTGTTTGCGAGTTACAAAGTACAATTTTGAGGGGAAAAAAAGACTGTTCTCAGAATTGCGCGTTTATATCATGCTATTGTGACTTAATTGCTCAGAATTGCAAGTTTATATCTCACAATTCAGGCTTTTTTTCTCAGAATTCACAATTGAGTTTCACCGAATATTTTCTGAATTGACAGTTTATATCATAATTCTGACTTAACTTGCAGTTGCATATTACAAAGCCAGAAATGCGAGATATAAACTTGAGTCAACAAAAGTCACAATATATATATCTCAATTTATATTTAAGTCCTGAGATTGAGATTTTTTTTCTCGCAATTCAGCTTGTTTGCGAGTTGTTATAAAGTACAATTTTGAGGGAAAAAAAGACTGTTCTCAGAATTGCAAGTTTATATCATGCTATTGTGACTACTGTGGTTTAGAATTGCACGTTTATTTCTCTCAATTCTGAGGAAAAAAGTCAGAATTGCGAGTTTGTATGTTTGTGAAAACCTTTATACTTTTATTTTGTTCAGGATATTTTCATAGATAGAAAATTCAAAATAACAGCATTTATTTGAAATTTAAATCATTTGTAACATTGTAAATTTCTTTTCTGTCACTATTAACCAATTTAATTTGTCCTAGCTGTATAAAACTATTGTAAGTTATCAATGTTGTTTTCAGTTCTTTATTGACTTTTAAATGAATCTCTGTCTGTTGGTTGATCATCTTATTTATTTCAAACCTCATAAAACTTAGATTTAACCTTTTGATCAGCCGCAGTGACATTTCAATTCGGAGACTTTTTATTGCTTTCATAAATGTCCCGAACCTACAGCATTATGGGTATTCTGGGCATAATGTGTTGTCCCTCATTGTAAATGGTCTGTGGTCTGGCTGTACTGAACCATTGCCAATGAAAACTAGCTAGTCGCCACAGGCAATGCAGTGTAATGGCTTAGTGTTAGTCTATTGTGCTGGCTGAACCTTTCTTAACCCTGCCGTTGATTCACTGAATTGGACACACATGCTGCAGAAGCAAGATAATGCTGACATATCTTCTATTTTTCCTAAAGACCCAAATGTTGGAGATTACGATTGCATTAAAATCCTAATTTCTCGTGGAGAGACGCTTTATAAAACAGCATGTTTCTTGTTAGTTCCTCCTGAGTAGGATGTTATGCTCTGGATGACTATTGGTCTTATTAATCAACACAATGGAGCACGTGGCTCCGCCTCTTTTGACCTGGCGTCGTCGGTGGGACGCGAGAGCGGGGGGAATACGTTCCTCTGTCTAATGGCTGCGCTTTCAAACCACACTGTTCATTAC
>JAHKKF010535787.1:0-23443 GCA_019740295.1 Labeo calbasu | reverse complement strand
GGTCTCCATAGAAATCTATTTTAAAAAGGGGTAAAGAAAGATTGACTGAATTAAAATGAAACTTTTTCCAATAAAAATAAAAATGTGCACAGGGTTAAGATGTGCTGTTTGTTGGCTACCACAGTAGCAGCAATAAGCTTAAAGGGAACCCTGGGTATTAAGACTTGTATGGCTTAATATAACGCAAATGATGTCTCTTACTGAAATATGCAGTAGAAAACCAATTACATATTTATGTTATTTAAAAAATCCACATCGTTATATACATATTTTGGACTATGGGGGGCGCCATTATTTTTGATTAAGTAAAACAGTTGCACTCGCTGAACTGCTGGCACTATCTGTTGCTATTTTTACCGCAACACAACTCTGAAAACAAAATACTGATGACCACAGCTACTGAAAAAGCTTATAGGTGGCGATGGATATAAGCGTAGGCTTAAACCAAATGCTGTACCATCGACTTCCATTGCTTCTCTTGTTGCCCTTTGACTAAAAATTACACCCAAAAAAACACAAAATGTGGCATTCTATCAGTATTTTATTTTCCAAGTTGCTTACCCCGAGTGGTGTTGCGGTAAATATAGCAACCATTTTACGTAATCGAAATACTGGCGCCCCCATAGTCCAAAATATGTATAGTAAAATATGTAAAATAAAAGTTTAATAGGTATTCTACCACATATTTTACTAAGAGACAACATTTACGTTATATTAAGCCATACAAGTCTTAATACCCAGGGTTCCTTTAAGGACTTCTTGTAAAGTACTTCTTTTGCGTACCAACAAATCTGTCCTAAATGACGACAAAAGAAAACGAGCATGGCTTAAGGCTTAAGTTAAAATGCTGTGTGAAATAATAAAATAATGTGTTAAAATAATATGTGCTCTTATCACTTTGTAGACAAAATCCCGCGAACTTCGCCCCGTTTGAGAGCTGTAACTTCACGTGCCGTCATCTGTTTTCAAAGCGGCCAACCTTGCATGGCTTCATGTCATCTTTCCACTCATTAAACCATGACAGGTGAGTTCCTGCAAAAAGACGGTCATTGTGACACTGTAAAGTGATTTTTAAAACATTTTCATAGGTTTATCGTTATATTATAGGCTTGGAAATACGTTAATTTGACTAGAAACACCAGAAACCGTAAATATAAAGCACCGTTCCAGTCGGACGAGACTTCCGCGTTCAGGGAAAAGGTTGAGCGACCAATCAGAATCAAGTATTCTACAGCGTGGCGTGAAATAGTTTTTAAAAACTGCCTAGGGGTTTAAAAGTGTTCAAAATGGCTGTTGGATTTGGCAGTATATAATATTTAATGTTGTTGTTGTTGCTTTTAAATCAACAATATTATGTAAAGAGAGAATGACTTTGTAGTCGCACAGTGTACAGTAGCGCCATCAGCATTCAACTGATTATGTCGATTCTATTTCTAAATAAAACTGAAGGCTGCACTCTGAATTGTAGAGGGCAGAACACGAGAAAAAGAAAGAGATTAAACGAGAGTCCTTTGCTGCAGCGGACTCCTCAAATCCATTAACACAGCAGAGATAGAACATAAAGGATGACAGCAGCAGGGAGGCAGAGAGGAAAGCCCCCAGGGATGTGATCAGACGCACATCTTTCAAGCTGACAAAAACTACACACGGAAAAAAGACAGCGTGCACTCTGAGATGTTTATAGACTGTTACAACTCTGGTTTCTCTAAACCAACAAGAGCTCACATACTTCAGAGCGCATTTTATCTAGGATATCACCCCTTATCTAGCACAAACACGGCGCTGATGGACTGAAAAGGTAAAAAATCTTCTTGAAGACTAGCGTTGTGAAAGCAGAATGTAGGCATGGCTGACTTCAGGTGTACTGCCTGTATTCCCTGCAGGTCCCCTTGTTTGTCTTCAAAGCCAGCGGTGCGCTATTATGAGCTAATCTACAGCAGATCAATACAGCACACTCCAAGCATGCTCAGCCTGACTAACACAATCACTTCTTACATGACTTCTCTGCAGAGACACAATGGATCTCTGTGGACATGCACTGTAGCGGTTTTGCTGTTTTCTGAGAGAAACAGTGTAGCAAAGTATTTCAGATGCTCCGCGACATCATGATGTTTTCGCCTCAGTGTTGATAAACTTGGGACGCTACGTATTTGACGAATCAGTCAAAATATTTTTTGAGGAATGTTTTGGCATGATGAGCCACTGAGACGAGGTCAAAATGCAATAAACATTAATTTCACAACATAAAATGTTTAAAACAAAAAGATAAAAATGAGAAATGTAGTTATTTAAGTGAAAATGTAAGCTGTCAAAGAATTCTAGCAATGTCAATTTACATTTTTTCACTAAATTCTAGACGACATGTATCAGCATTTCAAAAATGCCCAATTAGATCTATTTTTTTAATCACCATGTAGATTAAGGATATTTACAGTTAACTAATTAACAGATTTTTACCATACATCATAAACGCTCCCAAAAAACGTCCACTTCAATGTAGAAAACTGTCACCTACGTCACGATTTGGTCAGTTACCAGGATGCGCGGCCATACTGGCGGTGTAAACAGTAGCATGTACTCCTGAATACATTGTTCTGCTAATTTATGCTGTCTAAATCACTGAAAAAAGGTGTGGAAGCTGCTAAATCGTATAATTTTGACAAACTAAATTTAATAGGTGGTAAAGATATGTACGAGCAGTATTACTTAAGATGTTAGCCTAATATTTCACCTTCTTGACTGGAAATGATAAGAACAAATACAGATGTAGCTTCTTGCTCTGGAAATCCTGGTTCAGTTTGGCCAACCACAAATCCCTTTTGTTCCTCATACAGTTTTTTTGCACTCTTCTCCTTGATTTTTTTATAACTTTTGGCAGTCTATATATATATAGAGAGAGCGAGAGAACTTATTTTTTTTCCAGTCCGACCAATTAGTACAGCCCAAAACATGACAATACTTGACTATTTTCAGCAGCAATAATCAGCAAAATATGCGAGTTTTGTTTGGTTCAGCATTATTTTTAACATTAGTGCCGTCAATATGGTCGATTGATGACGCGTCGTGGAAACAGTCTGTATTTTAGGTTGTACACTGATGCATTTGACAAAACTTGTAATTTACACACCCTCCTGCCCTTTATGTCTTCTGTGGAACAAAAAAGTTGGATATTTGAAAGAACGCTGGGGTCTAATGTAAGTCATAACAGTTTGAAATTGCATGAGGGTGAGTAAATGAGGGCAGTTTCCATTTTTCCTCTTTTTGCAATGTTTCACACTTGTGCTTAGGACCACTTTTAGCTTTGCGTTATTATTATGAAGCTTTGCTCCACTTTCAAGTCACAAACCCAGATTGCTGGGGTTTAGCAACAAACAACCAATGATAATCCATGCAGCTTATTTAAAAAATTTGTGCACAAAACCCTCACATGCTGTGTTTCCTTTCATTGTCTAAGAAAAAATATTGAACAGTGAAAGCAAACTTGGGAGTGATTGACAAGCAGTTATTAAAAAATGTTGCATGCTGTACTTGTCAAATTAGTGTTGTTAACCTCATAAATATGCAAATAACAATTTTAACCCAAGGTTTGCAGTGTGACGTCTCTGACTACTCAAGACTACTAACCCAGGGTGAATTGTAAGTACTCTAGGATTATGTTCAAAATTACTTTGGGGTAACCATTCATGTGTGAAAAACTCTGTAGCGCCTGTTTAGTGCTTAGTATATACTCATTTTCCATCTCCCAAACCGCTTCAGTGTGTGCATGTCAATTTTCCTTTTGCAATACAGACAAGGTCAAAGCAAAGACGTAAGTTTCTCAATAAATCCTTGAAATCATTTTATTTTGCACCTCAAAACAAGAAGGGAATGAGTATGTGGTACATTGGGAATGTAGACACAGCTGTACTTTTACATTTTTTTTGGTGTAAGCTCAGAGAAAACAAAATTGTTAATACAGTCATAATAATTGCACTTCATAAATCTAGACTGTAGCCAGCTTTTTGCCTCCGCCAGAAACCCCCCCGTTGAATCTCTCGAGTTTCTAAATTCAATTTACCGGTGAAATTTGACTGACAAAAGAAATGCTAATTTAACGCCAGGGACCGCTGTGCCCATCCAATTTTTCTTTATTTTCCCCCCTCTCTGTCCCACAAGGCATTAGTCTTCTCAGTAATCTAAGTGCAGTACATTCACAGGAAAGTCACAGTCGGAATAAATATTTCAGTGTTGAGACAAAGCTTACGAACGGCCTCAACCCGGCTCGATACCGCTAGCACAGAGCTGAGAAAAACGCTCGTCCCCTCTCCTTCTACTTCTGTTTGAGAGAGGCAATGATTGTTTTTATCGTTTCAAAAAGAGGAATGGTCAAGCGTCACCTCTGATAGTTAAACTCCCCTCAGGTCCTCATTTAACGCAGTCACATGCGCTTCGAAACTTTCGAAGCCGTGAGGAAGGAGTCATTTGATCCCTAATCAGAAACAAGATTTCGACAACAGACAGCTCATTTTTTTTAGAATTCCAAATCAGATTTATTTTGGCATGTCAGAATGTGTTTATATGACGTTTCTTTTGAAACAGACCCAGTCGGCCTAATCTTGTTAATGAGGGCGGTCTCATTTCAGAGCTTTCCAACAACCGGTTCCTTTTATATCTGCTTATTTGGAGATTTGATTCCAGTGTAGGTAAATAAATGAGCGTTCTGTTGTTTGGCTCTCGATGGTGATTACACCGTGAGAACAGCAGAAACTTATACTGCAGCCAAAGGAGAATAAAATCAAAATCAAAGACCCTTAACGAAATATTAAAAAAACCTAAGCATTTTACACTCTTACTCCCTTAGCAGCCAATGCATATTATATACTACAAATATATATAAAACAACAAAAATAGGTTCAAGTCTTCAAGTTCTTTAAATACATAATATTCAAACGTCTATTTTCCGACCTCCCAAGACTTTCACACATTTTTACACCCCAAGCAGTGCAATTTCTATGATATGGAAAAACAATTAACGCTAAGGTTTTTCCATTTAAGCCACCTAAAAGCACTGATCTAGTTGCCTTTTTGGTCTTTGAAATGTTGTAATGTGCGCATACCGTTACCTCTTACAGTGTTTTGTGAGCACAGGTTCAACCGTATCTTTTACAGACAACCGTGGTGCTTTAAGACCATCATCTTCATCGTGTTAATCCAAACGGTTACTTGCGATGTGGGGAGGAGAGGAGGCCATTTTTACTTCATTTAAACCATTGACTCTCACCAAATAAAAACAAAAAAACAATATTAGTCTGATAAAATAATTTGAAAGGAAAAAAGAGAAACAATTGGAAAACAACAACAAAAATCCCTCTTGGCAAAAAGAGAGAAAAGAATCACAGAATCCACATTTAGGAACATTCCAATTCCCAGCCAGCAATTCTCTCCCAGCTCTGAGCCGAGAGGCACCGATTGGCTTTCCAGCATTCGCCCAACCATGTTTTGATCCAGATCTCCCCCAGTCTGCTTTGAGCAGGATCACGAAACTCCACTGCAAATCTAGGCAATGGCAACAACTGCAGTTTGTGATTAAAGATTTTCCAGTCGCTCTTTATATTGGTCAACCCCGTCTCTTCTTATCTGTAAACAGGGAGGCGGATGTGTGCATGCTGGTGGTCCAATAGTCTCGGCACAGACACGGTCTCGTATCCCTTCCCCAACATTTGCTCCTTGATGCAGGGAGGATGGATGTCATTGATCAGGTATTCCAGTGACTGCAGACTGCTGCTCAACACTGACGTATTACATAGACTCTTACTGGGCAAACTGCAGCACAGACCACCCGTGCTGTCTATGGGGGGGTGGTGGTGGTGATGATGATGGTGGTGGTGATGATGATGAGGGTGTTGGTGATGGTGGGGGAATCCCAGCTCTCTGTGTCCCGTCACCGGCCCGGCTGTGGTCGTAGCTCCTGGCAGCTCTTGTGGGTTGTAGCAGTCGCTGTCTGGTGTCACCAGAACACTGTTCCACGGAGGTGCAAAGTACTGGCCGACAGAAAAGTTCCCATGCATTCCCACACAGTTCAAAGGGGAGGAGCTGACCTTGTCTAGTCCTCCCCCTCCACTCGTACTGGCCGTCATGGGATAACCTCTGGAGGAGGACACTTGCGCTCCTCCGAGCATGATGGACCCTCCCGGAGCGCAGGTTTCGGGCGACTTGCTGACGGCGCCTCCGCCTCCGCTCCCGCCGCTGTACATCCTCAAAACCGCCTGCTGTTGTTGTTGTTGTTTCTGCCAGAGCAGGTAGTCCATACCTTCGGGATACACCCCGGCCTTCATCGCCTCCCCGTTCTGCCCCGGTAGCACCGTCCCTGAATAGGCCATGTTTCCCTGCGGAGCCACACTAGTGACGTAAGCCCCCCCTGAGGAGTTAGCGGTGCCCTGTTTGGATGGGCTAGGGTTTGGAGGTCCTGTCGACGCCCCGTTCTGACACACCTGCTGCAGAGCCTGGGCCTGGCAGTGCTGGTTGATCTGGTAAATGATGCTCTGGATGGAGGGAAGATTTGACTGAGGAGGAAGGTTCAGTCCTCGGCCCCCTGCAACAGGGATCACGGAGCCGGCCACAGTGACGTTTGGGGGGACTGCTAGAGTGGTGGCCTCGGGCGGTTTAGGAGGCCCTGTGTGGTACACAATCTGTCCGTGGCAATGACCTAAAGTGCTGCTGTTGGGAGGCGGATAAGGAGCCACTGCTATCTGCGCCGGAGACAACTTAGTCCTCCTGCCCTCTGAGTTTTTGAGGACGCCCTTTGTGGAGGGTACGAAAGATAATGAGGAAGATGAGGATGATGACGACGAGGATGAGACTTTGACGATCGCCAACAGACCCTGGTAGCCCCCTGTGTGGAGGTGGGGGTAGGGGCTGTAGCGCTGTCCGGTGGTGTCATATCCGTTCACAGTCCGGTTAAGGTGCTTGTGTTGGGGGACCCTGATGTTGGTGGGAAAGATCTTGATGGACAGAGGGCTGTTGGCTGTCTTCTGCGCGTACGCATCCAGCTCTGCTGCGCTGGGGTAGCGCGGGGAAGGCATGGGGACAGTCAGCTCACCTGCAAGACAAAAAAAAAAAAAAAAAAAAAGGAAAACCATGGGTCAGACTTCAAGAGACTTGGAATATGGCCACAAATATGGCACCTATTTATCATTGGGGGCATTTGTGGCCTAATGGTTAGAGAGAGTCGGACTAACCCAAAGGTTGTGGGTTCGAGTCTTAGTACCAGCAAGGATTGTATGTTGGGGAGTCAATGACTAGCACTGTCTTCCACCTTCAACACCACAACTGAGGTGAGACGCTTGAGGAAGGCAAGGCACCATACTTGCGCACGTCAATTCCTTTCCTTTCCTTTCCTTTCCTTTCCTTTCCGAGCTTGACGGCTACCGGTCACTATATAATTTCATTGTCAGAATGCAGCAGCCTGCACATCCTTCTATATAGATATCTATATACCGTACTTGTGCGCACATCCCAATCCATTTTAGTGGAGACAAGTGTGCCAAGCTTCTAGCAAAGACCTCCTTTCCTGGTTGAAGGTCACATAGTTGTTGCCTTCAGGTGTGTAACAACTTTTGGCTTCGCCCTAGATGACCTGCTCTACTTGGTGAATTACATTACAACAGCTTTGCCCTTTCCACAAAGTAAATAAGACCCTTCCTCAACTTTAAATACATGCATTGTGTTTTCTCAGCTACCCATCTTGTATTTGGCATTGACTTCATGCATGCACTTTCTTTATTGCAAAAGAAAATGTCTGCTAAGAATAAAAATGTAATGGTACAAACCATAGATGCATAATTCACAAATGATGTGAATAATGAAAGTTTTAAATTCACCCTGTCTATAGAAACTACATTTTATTTCTCACCCGGTCCTCTCTCTCACTCACTCTATATTCCAGTGGAGGTTTATCCCTGGATAAATAGCTCTTTTTTAACTCGAAATCAGGCACCTAAGGCATTATTAAACCAGCGCTTTGTGAAATTAATTTGGCCTCTCTATTGTTCAAAATTGGGTTACCCTTGGAGACGGAAAGGAGAGCGAGCAGGAAGTAAGGAGGATAAAAGACTTGTTTAATTGCACTGACACATTTGAGATTTATAAGTAGCACCAGTAGGTCTTAGCCTTGGCCAGGCCAATTTCTCAATTATTCAATCAGACCATCTCCAAATGAAGAGACAGACCTACATTACCCCTCCCATGAACCCCTGAAAACTCCACCCGGTGGGAATTCGTAACCGGGTTTTTTCAGCCTATACAGAGAAACTGTGAGACGAAGTGAACTGCAAGAGCTTTGTCATAAAACATGATTGAGACATCCATTAAAAGCTGCGCTGCAAAACTGACTCACTCCTATTAAAACGCAAAAGACCCACATGTTGGGCAGGGCAGGAAATGATAAAAAACCCAATAAGCCTTAATGTCTAATAGTACTCAGACAGCAAGACAAAGTGTCCTTGTAGTTGGACTCGGTTTTGGCTTGATCAGGGTTTTGAATCAGCCGTTTTTTTAGAGAAACCCGGGGCTTTTGGGATTCGGAGAAAAACGAGTTGGGGAAACAAGGAGAAAGAGCTGCGAGAGGCAGCACGGAGGATGAGCGGAGGTGAAGGGCCGTGGTGAGATTGGATTTAAACGACATTATTCAGGCAATTTCATGGCTACTTAGTTCAGTGCTACAAAAAGGGAGAGGGGGAGCGGGCAAAGCACTCAATTTACAAGTGATAAATCAACTGCCACAAATGACTACCAACCCTCTCAAAAATTATATTTTAAGGAAAGTGTGCATATTTTCTGCTTGTTTTTATCATTCAGACAAAAATTAAACTGCCACAAATGACAGCGTCAGCAAATGTCAGAGTGGTTTTCCAGAACTCCAGGGAGCCAGCTGTGAGAAAGTTGTCACATTTATGATTGTCACACTCTAGCTTCCATTAAGCTGACACAGGTCAATCACTCAAGCAGCTAAAACTGCATCATCCATGTGCTCTAAGCCCTTAAAATCTAATAGCACATGGTAGAAAAAAAGTGGTGAAAAAATAAAGTAGTAATGAGGTCGCATATCTATGCAAAGTCAAGAAAACAAACAAAACAGAGTGTCAAATCTGTAGAAGCAGAGGTTCTTATAAAGAAAATAGTTTTGAAGTCATTAGAATCATAAAATATAATAAACCATTTGATTGAGATAAGGCACTATAAAATATTGTTCATAAAACAAAATTACTTTTAAAGATAAACAATGTTATAGTGCCTTATCTTGATTGAACACTTCAAACAAATAAGCTTAAGGAAAAAGGATCTCACAAGAAATGGGAAACAGAATGTCACATAAACTTTTCCAGTGGACAGGACATATCTGATCCGTTCCTCTAACCAAAACAGTTTCATTTCATGTATATTTATAGGATGTCTTGCTTGAGTGACCTGCCTCAGACCACAGCATTTCAAATGGAATTGGAACCAGGACTCTAGAGAAGGCCAAAAAATACAAAATTGCATCCGATTGTGCTGCTGCTGCTGTTGTTGTTGTCGATATACACCTCTGTTTGGGATCACTGTCGTCTGGCGTGACCTTACTTCCTTTGGGTTTTTAAATCAGACAAGACCTCCATAAATATGCTTTTATTTGAGTGTCACTGTCTGAACAGATTGGCGCTTGTTTTATTTAATTCATAAGAACCTTAATTTTAAGCCATCATTATTTATTTTATTTGAGAATAAAAGTGAGGTCATGTTTTAGGCCACATTCGTGCAGAAATCTAAACAAACCCCAAACATTCGCTGTCTCAGACTAGCTCTTTTATGTCTAATAAGGCTTTTTAAAGCATTCCTGAGGCTACAGAGGTCTGCAGAGTGTTTAAAGCGCGTATGTTAGCTGGCATCTTCTTGGGCAGCGGATGAAAGGATGCTCGTCTCCGCGCTGTCACAGTCTAATTGGAGGTGTTCTAAATGGGTCAGATGAAATGGGGGCTGTCGAGCATCTGTCCAGCCCATGCAGGGCCAGCGCAGGGGCCGACACTTTCAACCCCCTCGGTGACAGCAGCGCCACGGCGCTTTGATGTTTCCCCGACAGCCAGCACAGAAGGGTGGGTGGGGAGGGTTTGTGTGTGCGCGAGTGTGTGTGTGTACGTGATACAACTAGACTGACAGTTTCCTCACTTCATTGGATCCAAAGAGAAAAAAAAAGCAGTGGATTTCAAAGAGGCGTCACTGGTCCGTATGCAAATAGACAAGCCAATTTTCTGATCTCCTTTACGTAAGGGGAGTGGGGGTCGGATCGGGTGACTATCTTTGATCATCACATGGTTTAATTAAGGAGCTATGCTTTGCCATGTCACTCTCCCTTAGCCTTCTATCTCTCTCCTCCCTTCACTCCATCTCGCTTCGCGATGGGGGCCAAAACGTGCTAATTATCATTAAAACACAGCTAATGCTGTTGCTGCCATGTGTTTTTGGGTGACAGGTCCATATTTTCCATTCCTAAACTGCTCCGTTGAATCCTTTCGTACAATGGATAAAGCCGCTGTTGCTGTCTTTCTCTCTGTGGCCCGCTCTTGTTTGTCAACAGGCAAAAGCCTCCAGCACCCGACCTGCCATCAAAGGGTTTCACACTTCACAGGCCACGGGGATTAGAGGCCTTTCAGACCCATAGAGAGCCGCTCCAACCCACAAAGGCCTCTGGCTATTACAGCAGCTACGAACACAACGGTGGAGAGAGAAAGAGAGGTGGACAAACAAGTTTGAGGTAGCCATCACTGATTTTTTTCTGATGTTTCTTTACTAAACATTTCTAAATCATAATTAAGACCATGTCAAGGTTATAAACGGGCCCACACGGAACCTGCGCCCACTGAAAGGAAACATTGGTCTTTTTGCAAAAGTTATACACATGCCTTGCTACTTAGGTGTTTGTTAAGTAAATGTTCTAAGAGTAAATAATTACACTTTTAGCTACCAATTAGCATCTAGTGCCTTTAGTTCAATTTAACATATACAGGGTTCAATGGATGGAATCCAGTCATAAAAATGCCACATGTCACCTCATTATATTAACACGTCTCTAAAACTGCCTCGAGAGTCATTTCATGAGCATTTTACCATTTATTTTGAGAGAAAAACTATATCATATACCAACAGAAACTTAAAGGTCTTCACAGCAACTTGTCAAAATAAAAGTTTGTTTTAACTTAAAGAAACTGTGACAGAAATGTATTACTTAATGCAGGCCTAATGATAGTTATTAAATTATTATTAAAACATTATTTTTTTTAAGAAATATTTATCAGAAAAATTATTTACCAGAAAAATGTAAATGCACAGTATTTCTGGGGAAAAAAAAGAAATAAAATAAAATGTTTTATATATATACACATATATATATATATATATATATATACACGTGGAAATATTATGGAATATTTGGATTTATGCCAAATGAGATAGGCAGCATACACGAGCACAAAGCTCCATTTCGCAAACAGTTGAATATGCAAGCCTTTAAAGTAATGTTATACTCCTTTGTCAGTGAGAGACGCGTTCAGAATCAGCACATGATCACTGTCTAGTGGGCTTTGTTTTCAAATGCACAACTCACGGTATTTACTGTTTTTCTGCTAGCGTTAATCAAACAGCGTTGCATTACTGCCGGCGCCCCCTTCTGGATTGAGGGTAAATTGCCTGTATTCGTTGTAAGGCCTCATGCACCGAACCGAGATGTCTGTAGAAGATTTGAGTAAGTCTGTAGATGCAGTCAGGGTTTGTTATAAGCATCAAATGAGTGTAGAAATGACTCACTAGGCTGCAACTGTAACATATTGTTTAAACTGTATTTAATTGATTTAACACTGCTAAATGTAGTGTGGCCCTCAATGACGTAAAATTGTGTGACATACAAACCATCTACTAAAGAAAACATCTGTTCCAACTAGCATGTTCTCTAAGAACGTTTTCCTCAGTGGATGACATCAGAATGAAAAAAGGATAAAAATCACAACATTTTCACATTTTCATACAGTTGCAGATTTACTGAGACTAGCTCTAAGTTACTGTTTGTCACAACTATGCAAGAAAAAAAAAGAATAATTAAAAAATTTATATTGAATTTTTTAGAATTATTACACAGCTATATATACAGTAAGGATGGTGTAAAATATGATAAACAAATTATATATATTTAATAAACAAATAAATTACACACTTTAATTTAATTCATATTTTAAATGCATGCAAAAAGGTCAAATGAAATGTAGAATTAAATTGTAAAAATACAGTAAATTTGGTAAAATACTGTTTAATGGCCAGTCAGTTGTGCGTTTAAAGTTATTATTATTTATCTAAATAATCAGGCTAATTAGTTCTCAGTTATTAACTTCATGTTTGTTTATCACGATGACACAGCCATATAAGAACGGACCAGATGGGTAGATGCTGAACTTTCAAACATGACTTGTTTGACTTGTATCCTCACACTTCCCCCTACCCAGATATTACGCTAACATTATCTATCACGTAGGCCATCCCCCCGAGTGAGAGTGAGTGTGAGATCTTTCATCAGCTCAGACCTGCGTGACTTATTGGTGCTCAATGTCTCTGATCACGCTTGCGAGCACAGCGCAGATGGCGTCCTGCGATAAACACAGACACTCACACCTAAACACACGCACCCACACGCTAAACTCAATAACAGATCCACACAAGAGACACGTTCGCAGCGCGAACACGCCACAAACGCAAACAAAACATACTCCAGTAAATAGGCAGACATGAAACCACATACACTATCACACACACCGGCTCAGTGGAGTGAAGCGTGTTGTGGTTGCTCCTCTTTGCAATATGTATGTGTGTGTGTTGTCTATGCTAATGTGGGGCAGGAGTTCTAACAGGTGTCTGCATGGGCGACAGTCTGCAGTGCCTCCTGGGCAAAATGCTTCACACTTGCTTCATCTCGACATGCGACAGCCTTGTACGGATTAATTATTTCCCTTGAGGAAGGCAGCAATCCTTTCCTCGCTTGCTCACAGGACGGGAGCTACCGAGTGTGTGTGTGTGTGTGTGTGTGTGTGTGTGTGTGTGTGTGTGTACGTGCACTCAATCCTACAAACACAGTGAGAGCGAGAGCGAGCAAACCGAATTACACCGGCCCTGTCCTGTCCATTTATTGCCGATTATTCCTCTTCGCTTTACAGAAATGATCCATCGCGTTTGCTGGCGGTTTTGATGCCGCACGTTTACCAGCAATCTAATATCAGCGCTGTCCTCAGCGAGCGCATTCAGTCATGCATTGTGCCTTTTCCTCTTCTGGCATAAGGACAAATGATCCCGTCCTGCCAGGCACAAAGCGCTCGGGGAGGACGGGAGGGGAAGATTGCGGGAAGCGGGATGGCAGGGGGATAATTAGCGGAATGACCTCTGTCCTTAATCACTCGCGGCTGGCACTGAGTGCCCGTGTGTCAGAGCGGCAGTTCTCTAAATGCCATCTCTCATTACCGCCGACGCACACCGACCAGAGAGGCCTTGCGCACACACAAACACACAAAAAGACAACAGGACCTGATCTCCGCAATCTCCCTGCCATCCCACAGCAGTCTCAAATGGCAAACGAACACCCGCAGGCTGGAGTAGGTGGGTCGGGGCTAGGAAAGGCCCGGGTCGGCTTGGGCCGAGGTTGCAACGGAAGCCATACGGAGAGAGCGTGCGTCCTTCACGCTGCCTGGACCGCCCTTGAGCGAGCCGGCAGTGCGGAGGAAGCATAATCCTAAATACTCAATTAACACTACTCTAATTAGCAGCAAGAGTGTGCGTGTGCGCTTTAGGGGGGCTTCAGAGGGATATGAGTGAATGTGAGTGGGAAGAAAATTGTAATTGGAGATGCTAAAAAAATGGGAATTGTCTGTGTAGGCTGTTCGTTCGCTCTTTAAAGCAATGCATCAAGGTAAAGAATGAGCGAAAAAGAGAGCGAGAGGCCAGATGTGTGCAGGCATCCTCAGGGAGGCGTCTGCAGGAAATGATGCAGAGATGAAAGAGAAGTTGTGACACAAAATAACCGAATATTTCAGTGGCGCATTTACAATTAATCCTCCCAAAATATCAACTTCCCTTAAAGAGAAGCACAGATGACGTTGTACGCTTCAGCCCTATAAATACGTGAATCATCTGTGACGGTTGAGAGGTGAAAGAATTAAAAAAAAAAACCTCTGAAAATGTCCAGCAGTGTCGATCGCGCCTGCAGAAGCGGGAGAGAAGGGGTTTAACAGCCGCTGGGTTTCAACAGAACAATGAACACACACAAAACCACATCAGTCTTGGCTCAACAAATATGGGTTGTGGCAAGGCACAGATAAACAGGAACTGATTCTGAGAAAAACACACACATACCCTGTCAGATGCAATGCAACATCCAGCAGGTTCACACAGTGCTTCCCCCCTCCTCATAGAGCCTGACTTGTTAAAGCGTATGAGTGGTCAGCACAAACGCTTAGACAGGAACAGCCATCATCTTTATGTGCCTGCATGTGTGTGTGTGTGAGATATGTGACCCTGGCAATTTTGGGCCAAGTCCAGTTTCTTTTCCACTGTAGGTGCCTGGACTTCTCATTGTGAATTTACATAAACCACACAATTGAGCAACAGATGGGCTGAATTTCAATTCGCATACTTATGAGTGTGCAAAATATGTACTACAACAGTATAGGAGAGTATGTGGTTAAGTATGAATTAAGAAGGCACGTCAATACTAGGACAGACTGTAGTTCCATAAAGCTGCCTTTTCATAATACATCAGAATTATGGATTTGTATACCATATTTGCATGCAACAATAAGGTGCATGTGACAAACGTAACAGGGTCATGATAATGCATTATTTGGGATATTTCAAAAACTTTTGTTCACTATAGGTCACAAGACAATTTTTAAAAACATTGTTGAATAGTGGGTTCTGTTTCTTTTTGCTATTTCTTTTTTTATTTTGAATATGGATTAAAAAAAAAGAAGTAAATTCACATGTAGCATTTATTTTCAATATATTTTTAGCATTTCATTTTATTTATTTAGTTCACCCAGAAACTTGAATTGAATTGAATTAAGACAAAAATAGTTTAGATTTTGGTAATCGGTAATAATTTTAATATTGGTGCATTTTCAATGGTTTAGTCACAATTACCTTTATGCCAAAATTAGCGGGAATCCACATGGTCCAGAATTTTGTTGGCGTGACGCACAAGGCTAGTTGATTTGAAAGTGACCTCTAAGTAAGCACTGGACCTGCTTTCCCTTGAAAATTTTCCATAAGTTTTGCTACAGTGAAGGTGCCTTAATGTATTTAGCCAACGCAAACTTAAAGGGATAGTTCTCCAAAATGAAAATTCTGTCATTTATTACTCACTCTCATGTTGTTCCAAACCTAAAACACCTTCTTCATAAATATAAATAAGCTCACTTGCTCTTAAAATACTCCATCATTCTTGGTTATACAGATAATACATCTTTAGAATCTGTAAAAACTCTACGTTTATTTGTGTGCCCTCACAATAACAACAAAATGTTGCACTTTTGTAAATTGCGTTGCTGTCTATGCAGGTTTAGAAAGCGCTGATTTCATCAAAAACATCTTAATTTGTGTTCAGAAGACACACAAATGTCTTACGGGTTTGGAATGACATGTAGGTGAGTAATTACTGACAAAAATGTAATTCTTGTGTGAACTAACCCTTTAACCTCTTGCGTAACGCGAAGGATTGTGGGCAACATTACTGTACATGTGCGAATGCATCGAAACTAGTCAATCAAAGCCACTAATGGATTTTCAGGGGAGTGGAATGCACTAATCCAAATATTGCATACCATGTAGGACAGATAAGTATGCAATCGGGATTCAGATTTGGCCTGGTTAAACATACACAAAACAGTCAAAATACAGCTCATGCATGCACTCCCCAACACAAACAGGGTTTTATGTCTCTCTCTCTCTCCCCCCGTCACCCTCGCAGCAGAATGGTTTCATAAAAGTGGGACGTGGAGAGAGAGAGAGAGCGAGCATGAGGGGCTTCTGGTGTCGTTGTATTCTAAACAATACCTGCCTGTTGCTAATGGACGTGTCATCTGCTCTTCTCTCACACTGATTACTCAGCGATTACTAACCCAGGCCCCCAGTCGCCGTAACAACCGTTGCCGGCACAATGGAACCCTGAATGTGGCAGCTGTTTGAAGCTCTACAATTAACCCAGCATGCCTCTGTGTGCCTCTCCGGCTCTAATTGAGTGGAGAGCTGAAAGAACGCGGCTGTCCTCCCCCAGACCTCCTGCACCGCAGGCTCGGTTCAGATCTCTGCCCCTCTCAAACACACACACTAATGACAATAATAGAGCAGGACTGTGGACCTGTCTGTCCAGACCAAGAGTCCTAGAGAGAGACATCTGAATATGCATAGACTGATAAAAATAGGTATGCTAAAAATTCACAGTAATTGCTAAAAAGAGTGCACAAGTATGTGGGAACAACAAACAATGCAAGGGTTGGGATATTTGGGCAATACTTAGAAATAATTGATCAAATCTGACTGTTGATCAATCAATCAATCAATCATGTGATGTCATAGAAGAACTATTTTTAGTTCCCTAAAGATGTTTGTGTCTTTCTTTCTTCAGTTAAAAAGAAATTAAGGTTTTTAAGGAAAACATTCCAGGACTTTTCTCCATATAGTGGAATTCAATGGGGATCAATGGATTGAAGGTCCAAATTGCAGTTTCAGTGCAGCTTTAAAGGGGTCTACACGATCCCAGATGAGGAATAAGGGTCTTGCCTAGCAAAACGATCCATCATTTTCTAAAAAAAAATAAAAATGTATGTACTTTTTAACCAGAAATGCATGTCTTGCACTAGCTCTGCAGTGCGTGTCTACGACTTCACGCATTACATATTTACGTTGGAAAGGTCACGCGTGGTCATGTCATGTGCTGGTCCACGACCAGCTTAAACCAGCTAAGGACCAGCAAAGAGCCAGCATAAACCAGCAAAGGACCAGCTAAAACCAGCATCCCAGCATTAAAACCTACCTTACCAGCATATGCTGTTTTTTTCAACAGGGACGTCACGTCTTACCTTTTCAACGCGACTACGTAATTCATTAGTGCTAGTCTCAGCCTTGGACGTCACGCCCATGGAACTTTGGCTAAACGTCTGATGCATATGGCACACTTAGCTGAAAACACTTCAGGAGTTTCAAAGTCGTCATCGGATTGGTTAGATTATGCAAGATTTCCGAGAGATGTGTGTGTTGTGTTCTTAAATGTTCTGCCTGGAAACAAAAATGCCGTTGCGCTAAACCCCGTCACAGAAGAAAGCCGTCGTGTTTACAACTGTGACAATGAACGCTTATTAGGATCAACTAACTGCTGGATTTTCAAAAGCATGTGAAAAATGTAAAGTTCACGGCATATAATCTTTAAAATATGTCAGAGTTTTGGCTACATGAGGCTAAGCTAGTGCAAAACAAGCATTTGTGGTTAAAAAGTATAGAAATGTTTATTTTTTTAGAAAATGACAGATGATCTTGCTAGATAAGACCCTTATTCCACGGCTGGGATTGTGTAGAACCCTTTGAACCTGCATTGAAACTGCAATTTGGACCTTCAATCCACTGGCTCCCATTGAAGTCGACTATATGTTTTCCTCAAAAACCTTTTCTTTTAGACTAAAGAAAGAAAGACATGAATATCTTGGATGACATGGGGGTGAGTAAATTATCAGGAAATGTTTATTCTGGAAGTGAACTAATCCTAATAAAGAATCTTTATTTTTTTTAGAGTGTAATTGCGTTTATGTCATAGAATGATGGAAATATGACTATAAAAAATATGGTCTGTTGACATTAGGGAAATAAACAATTAAAAACAAGAAAGGCAAGTGTTGAGCAGGCTGAAATGGAAAAGCCGTCCAAAATTTAATCTAATATTTAGTTAAGGCCACACTTGGCTCCGAGCTTAATCGATTCATTTCCTGCTCCGCTCCGGGTGAACTGGCAAAACATATTCGGGTTACTTAGCTAATTCCCAACAGATACCAGCGAGTACCCAATCAAAGGTGAATCTCAGAGCTAATAAGCGCAGGGGCTCCAAGTCAAATTAAAATGCACATGAATAATACGCGTGATACTTGAGACCTTCTCAGAGGAAATAACATTTTAGGCAATATCCACCCGAAGACAGCGCGTGAAGTTTTAATTTGCATTACTCTTCAGCGTGACACCATTTAAAAGCCAATTCCGATATTTTAATTCAATGAAACGACACACATTGGAGATGCTCTCTCTGTTTGCATTCGCTCTCTTTGCACATACACCCACAATCCGTGTCATTTTAAATGTCTGGAAATCTTTTTACTCACTCGCCGTTATATACTCTCGCTCTGCCTTCCTTTTCGATCGTCCTTTCTCTCCTCTGCTCTTGCACTCTCATCTATCTCTCCATCTCTCTTTGAGTAAGCGAGTTTCATTGGGGGTGCTTGCCGACTGGAATCACCTCAGGGCGAACACTTTATTATCTGCGGTCAAAGCGTCACTACAAATACCATTCTACACACACAAGTGTCACTTTGCATTTGTCTGCTCTCTGCCTGCATCGGGCCAGCAGGACCAGGCTGCCTGTACACACACACACACACACACGGCGTGGGAAAACAGACAACACGGATTCGTCTTCGTGTGCTTATGTAGTACAATATCTGTCTGCATTAATGTTATAAAATAAAATAATACTATAACGTAAATGCAGTGAATCTTTTATTAAATGTACTAGCTTTTTATTCTTTGTGTGTTTTTGTGGTGCTTTTTGTGTTGCTGTTTTTGTTATTCAGCACAGAACAGCTTTTCTCTGCCCTCCATACCGTGAGCACGAGGTACGAGAGATTATAAAGAAAGATGAATAAGAAATTCTCTGAGCTTGTAGCAGCGAGGGGAAGATAACAACCGCTCCTCTCCCAGAGGAGAACCCCACAGACCCCATCCACTCGCTCTGCTCCTAACGCCTCCGAGAGCCCCTCTTCATCATCCGCAACAACGGCGACAGCAGGCAGCGAGTGCTGTCCTCTCCGTGCCTGTGTGGAATGCTAACCGTCAGCAGACATGTCAGGGGCATTGTGGGATGAGAACTGGGCGACTTTGTTTTCTCTCACACTTCATGCCACATGGCTCGCTGGCGAACGAAAACAAAGCACAAACAGAAACAGAGCAAACTGCAACGGAAAAGCTTGTACTGCACTTTCGTATTGTTCTGGTGTTTGTCAAAACCAAAGAAATTATAATTCAAACAGCTTCAGAAAGAAAATTCGACAATCTGAAAAGCGTTTATACTTTAGAATCTTCTCACTGCAAAATAATCTCAATGTTTTTGACTTATTGGATACATCTTCCCATAGGAACATTTAGAGTTCAAAAATTACTAAATCCAAAGAAGAATCTCCTACAAAACAAACAACAAGCAGAGTCGTAGTTATCATGCAAACTGGAACTGTAGCATTGCAACAAAAGTTTCTCATACTGTCAGCAGTTTATGTATTTGTATACATTTGAATATGTTGCTATAAATTTTACATTTGAGATTTTATTATATAATTTCTTCAGGGCTAACGCTAATTTTGAAACTACCAATTTCACACACTATTTTTGCTTTAAATGGAACACTTTTTTAATTTTGATTTATTCAGATTAAAATGTATGGAAGTCCCATTTCAGCCACTGAATAAAAATTAAAAAAGGGTCATTTTTTTTTAAAAATCTCACAATTCTGGCACTGCGAGGTATAAAGTCAGAATTGTGATATAAACTCGCATTTCTGACTTTTTTTTTTTCAGAATTGTGTGATACAAACTCAGTTGCGAGTTATAAAGAAATAAATTCGCAATTCTGAGAAATAAAGTCAGAACTGTGAGATACAAACTTTTTTTTCAGAATTGTGAGTTTATATCTCGCAATTCTGACTTTTTCTCAGAATTGTGTAATACAAACTCACAACTGTGAGTTATAAAGAATTTAAGTCACAATTCTGATATAAACTCAATTCTTACTAGAGTTTATATCTCTTTTGCTTTTTTTTCTTGAAATTGCAAGATACAAACTCAATTGCGAGTTATAAAGAAATAAAGTTGCAATTCTGAGAAATACAGTCAGAACTCTGAGATATAAACTCATAATTCAAAATGTTTCACAGAATTGAGTAATACAAACTCACAATTGCGAGTTATAAAGAAATTGAGTCACAATTCTGCGAAATAAAGTCAAAATTGCGAGATATAAATTCTTAATTCTGACCTTTTTTCTCAGAATTGTGAGTTTATATCTTGGGAATACTGCTTTTTTCTTAGAATTGAGTAATACAAACTCACAATTGCGAGTTATAAAGAAATAAAGTCGCAATTCTGAGAAATGTTCATCTCAGAATTGTGAGTTTATGTCTTGCAATTCTGACTTTATTTCTCAGAATTGAGTAATATAAACTCACAATTGCGGCCTACAAAGAAATTATGTTGCAATTCTGAGAAATAAAGTCAAAACTGCGAGACATAAACTCACAATTCTGACTTTTTTCTCAGAATTGTGCGTTTATATCTCAGAATTCTGACTTTTTTCTTAGAATTGCGTGATACAATTTCACAATTGCGAGTTATAAAGAAATACAGTTGCAATTCTGAGAAATAAAGTCAGAATTGCAAGATTTAAAAGAATAAAATATATTAAAAAAAGTTTTTTTCTCAGAACTGTTTATATCTTGCAATTCTGACACTTTTCTCAGAATTGCGTAATACAAACTCACAATTGTGAGTTAGAGAAATTAAGTGAATTTCTGAGAAACAAAGTGTCAATTCTGAGAAATTTCATAAACTTTATTTCTTTATAACTCGCAATTGCGAGTTTAAATCTCACAAAAAAGTCTGAACTGTGAATTTCTATCACGCAATTCTGATTTGTAAGCTTGCAATAGCTAGAAAAAAGTCAGAATTGTCAGATAAAAAGTCACAATTACATTTTTTATTTTTTATTTAGTGGCGGAAACAGGCATCCATAAAATTGTCTATGGAGAAAAATTAAAAGAAAAACAGGTATGTGTGTTCACATGTTTTGTCTATTTTTTGTATGTGTGTTGACACCTGCCTCAAGACAAATTCCTTGTATATCAAAGATCTTATGAAGTTCCTTTTATCCCATAGTCCTCCCTTTTCTCGTGTCCTTGGTTCTTATCCTGCCCGCCAACACACAACACGCCCTGCTCCTCTCGGGCTCTTCAAATGCTGTTTTGTAGGTAGTTTCTCTACACTGAGGTCCGATAGCCACCCACGAAGAAACAAAACATGAAGCGGCCCATTGCACTTTTATACAACAGACTCGTCCAACTTGAATCAATCCCTCATGTGCGTTAGAATTTCTGGGGTCACAAAGTCGTCAGTGAGGACAAGCCACTGCTCTATCTAAACATCTTCCTGGGAGAACGAGAACGAAAGGGGAGTCACAGCAAGTTGTAACGGCAAGTGCTGAATAAAATCCAGCTGTTTGAGATTAATGATTTTGTTTAAAGGAATATACACGTTAAGTACAACTTAAGCCCTATCGATAGCATCTGTGGTATTTCGGCAGAAAATCATTTTGACATGTTCCTCATTTTTGTAAAAAAAACAAACAAACAAAAAATATGCACAGTAATATACAAACAATGAAAGTGTAAGGAGCAACTGGCGTACAACTTGTATGTAACCCACAATACTCCTTTGAAATGTTCTTTTCTTGTGTACGGATAAAAATGTTCTTTGGGTGACAATTAAAAAGAACTGAAAGAACTGAGGAACAAACGCTCCTCCGTCAAGTAAAATCTTGGAGAACATCACAAGCTGCTTGATAGAGCTAAAGATAATGAAGAGATAACTCATAATGTGAGCGAGGAAATGAAGAAAAAAAAAAAAGGTTCAATTTCGCTCGTCTCTGATAAGATGACCTCTTTTCGACTGCGAGATTCATATCAGGAAAACTTTCAGAAACAATCTTTCTCACACACACACATACTATGAGATACACTCACATATGCACAATGTGCGACAGAGAGACAAATCAGAGAATTAGACTGAGATTAGGTAGACGAACAAGATCTCTGTGGAACAGATAACAGAAAGACAGAACTAAGGGTGTACAGTATATGTGTGTGTGTGTGTCTGTGTGTGTGTGTGTGTGTCCTGACAGGCCGAGGGAGATCTCACAGTGCGAGACTGCAGGTAAATAGAAAAAGAGGGCTGCCTGCAGCTAGCCTGGAGCAAGTCTCAACCCTTCTGCTCTCTCATTTAGGAAACAAGGTCTCCACTGCTTCAAAATGAATATTAAACACCCTACACACAAGTGCTGGCAAAACCACATTAAGCCATTGACCATTAAGCCATAAGTCAGCATGCTAGTAAAAATTTCACTAGACTGCCAAATCACTGAAGGGATTGCATTTGCACAAACAAGATACAAACCAGATCTATTTTCATCTCTAACACTTGTTTATTTATATCTAAACACGTCTTTGTTTGCTTTTTGACAACGTGTCTGAGAATATTAGACCACAGAGACGTGTAAGGACAGGAAACAAGAAACCCAATCAAGCACGCCGAGTCTTTCATACTAATGCTTCTGATACTAATTTGCAAGAGAGACTTTTAGCACACACACTCTCTTTACCCAGAGGAGAGTGAGCGTGTCAGGCAGGCTATTCTAATTGATGTTAAAGGTCCCAAAGGAGCAACAATGTTAGTTTAGCACGTCATACACTGTCTGTCTTTTCTCTCTCACACACACACGTACCATGTGAATATGATCTGTCCGTCTTCCCACTAATCTCCTCTTTCATAACACATTGCATGGCTGCTTTTCAATAAGCAAGATAGATTAATGGATAGAGAGACAGATAGAGAAAAGGACAAGACGCAGGGCGTTGGACAATGAGAAATATATATAGAAAGGGCGTGAAGGCTGACTGATAGATAGATGGTGAAAAGTATTTATATTAAAGATGGCAGAAATATACATAAAAGAGATAGAAAAAGATAAAACGAAAGATAGAGAGAAATATATATAAAAACAGGTATAGTATGGACAGATACAGACAGATAGATGGATAGATAGATCAAGACAGACAGACAGACAGACAGATATAGACAGAGATACAGATATAGGCATATATAGATAGATAGACACAGACATATATAGATAGAAATATAGACATACAGACAGACTGATCGATATAGACAGATATAAAGATAGACATATAACTAGATCAAGACAGACAGAGAGACAGAGAGACAGACAGATAGATAGATAGATAGATAGATAGATAGATAGATAGATAGATAGATAGATAGATACAGACATAGAAGGATAGACAGCTAAAGATGATAGACAGATG
>JAHKKF010535785.1:19101-30388 GCA_019740295.1 Labeo calbasu | reverse complement strand
AAAAGTGATGATAAAGACATTTTTAGTGTTACAAAATATTTCTATTTCAGATAAATGCTGTTTTTCTGAACTTTCTCTTTATCAAAGAAACCTGAAAAAAATCTACTCAGCTGTTTTCAACATAATAACAATAATAAAAAATGTTTTTTGAACAGCAAATCAGAATATTACAATGACTTTTGAAGGACCATGTGACTGAAGTAATAACGCTAAAAATTCTAAATTTTGAAATTCAAATAGAATAGAATAGAAAACAGTTATTTTAAAAGGTAAGAATATTTCAAAATTGTACTGTTTTTGCTGTACTTCGGATCAAATAAATGCAGGCTTGGTGACAGAACAGACTTCTTGCTGTTCAAAACTTCTTAATCTTCTTAACCTTACTGTTCAAAACATTTTTACTGGTAGTGTACATATGAAACATATATAGGAATTTTTTGAATTTGCTATTGAATTTGCGAAGACAAATGAACCCCAGAGAAAAAAATAATTTATTCACAGTTCTGTAATTATTTCACACTTAAACAGTCTGATATTACTCATATGTTTAAGCTCACTGGTGATTTACACTGTTTTTGCTAGTTGTAATAGATAAGAGTGGTTTGTGGATCACAGACACTGTCATTTCGTTGGCGCTGAGGCTTTTTGTAGCTGATGATGGGTACAGGAACCCCTCTGAAGTAATCCATCAGATCCATCCCACCAATGAAGTTCATAAAGATGATGCCTAGTTTGGCAGGCATAAGACTACAAGAACAAGTCAAGTTAATGATGTGGTTAAATTAGATCTTGTCCATCAGTTTAGTGCAATATTTTAGTTTTAAATTCAATACAATCAATTATTTTATCATTAATTGTTGACCAAAGGCATTAAGATCAAAAAACAGAATTTAAATCTACAATCACAAGCATTTAGAGGCCTAAAATACCTCTTAAGTGCCATCAAGAAATGTAGACTTGATGGTAACAGCAAATACATCTTCTCCTGTAGTACTGCATCCACAATCTGTTTTGCTGCATATCTCTGATCCAAGATTGGAAGAAAGGACGGTCTCCTTAGCAAAAGTAGAATCTCAATGTTAATGCATGTCCAAGAGCACAAATCTCTACTCAGGTTTCATATGGAAACCATATTGACTTACTTTGTTTGACATCCCCTAAACATTTCTGTATTTATTAGATAGGGACACACTATTGTTGTTTTGATTCCTTCCTTTTTAAGGACAAGCAGCTCCAGCGCAATAGATTCTGCAAAGCTCACTGCTGCAGACTTGCTCGCACAATAGTCTGTGGATAAAACGTGTTAGCAATCCTTATATATTCATAAATTAGTTTCACACAGTGTGTCTGAAATCCCTCTATAACTGTACCTGCAAGGCCATTCATTGCAAACAATCCTCCATGGCTTGCCACACAGACCAGATGCCCATGGTTTCGTTGCAACATAGCCGGGAGGAATGCCTTGTAAGTCTGTGAATTCAGATATCGGGAAGCTTTTGAGATAATAGTAAGCTCACTGTTCCCATAACATAAAAACAGAGGTATAAGGAATGTACACTATGCAGAAGACACTGCATTGTTTTTCCTTACCCAGAAATGAGCAGCAACATTGACCCTTAGTGTTCTATCCACCAGACTGTCAGGGGCTTCAATGAAACTGTATTTGCCTGTTACCATGCCTGCGTTATTCACCAAGATTGACACATCTCCAACCTCCCTTTTTACCTGTTGAAATGTTTTAGCTACATAAAAATGTCTGGAAATGCACCTTCATATTCACCCCTTCATATATAATATGAAATGCAGTTGAAGTCAAAAGTTTACATACACCTTGCAGAATCTGCAAAATGTTAATTACTTTACCAAAATAAGAGGGATCATACAAAATGCATCTTATTTTTTAAATTAGTAATGACCTAAATAAGGTATTTCACGTAAAATATTTTTACATATAGTCCACAAGAGAAAATAATAGTTGAGTTTATAAAAATGACTCATTTTCAGCATTTTTGTGTATTTGAACCCTTTCCAACAATGACTGTATGATTTTGAGATCAGTCTTTTTTACAGGACAACTGAGGGACTCACATGCAGCTAATACAGAAGGTTCAAACATTCACTGATGCTTCAGAAAAAAACACGACACATTAAAAGCCAGGGGTGTAAACTTTTGAACAGAATGAAGATGTGTATATTTTTCTTATTTTGCCTAAATATAATTTTTTTCATTTAGTACTGCCCTTCAGAGGCTACAGAAGATACTTACATGTATATCAAAAGACAAAATAAGTTAAATTTACCCTGATCTTCAAATTCCAAAAGTTTTCACCCCTGGCTCTTAATGCATCGTTTCCTTCTGGAGCATCAGTGAGGGTTTGAACCTTCTGTAATAGTTGCATATGAGTCTCTCCGTTGTCCTCAGTGTGGAAAGGTGGATCTCAAAATTATACAGTCATTAATGGAAAGGGTTCAGATACACAAAAATGCTGAAAAACTTTTTCTGAAGAACAGCAGAAAAAACACAGCTGTAGATCATTTAGGTAACAACGCAGTATTAAGAATCAAGTGTATGTAAACTTTTAAACAGGGTCATTTTGATCAATTCAACTATTATTTTCTCTTGTGGAGTATATGTAAATGTCTTTTAAAAACGTGAAATATCTTATTCAGGTCAGTACTAAATAAAAAATAACATGTATTTTGTATGATCCCTCTTATTTTGGTAAAATAATTAACATTTTGCAGATTCTGCGAGGTGTATGTAAACTTTTGACTTCAGCTGTATATAGTGCTGGCAATTATTTATTTATTAATTATGAATTATTTACCAGTTCAGCAACTTTGTAGACATCACTTCTTCTGCTGCAGTCACAGGTGTAGGCATACACACGCACATCCAGTATTTGCTTTAATTCTTTGGATGTCTTGTCCAGTTCCTCCGAGTTGATATCCCATAAGACTAATGTTGCTCCATGGTGGCCAAGTTCTTTGGCAATCAGTTTTCCAATCCCATTTGCAGCTCCAGTCACCAAGACTATCTCTCCCTCAACATCTTTCTTGCAATGCGGAATAAAGAGTCGAACAAAGGCTTCAAAAAAGTAAAAGACGGCTCCAAGAATGAGCTCAAAAATTTCTTTTATGAACCAGAGGTTGTGCAGTACCCTCTCAAAACTTTTAATAACTTGGTTATGCATGTCTCTGGTCTGGAGGGCACAGCAGCTAATTATTTCTTCTTCATGTGTGTTTTCACATAGCTGTTTTGGTGGTTTGTCTCCTCAGGTACAGCTTGTTCTTGCAGTTCTGTATGTGTCAGAGCCCCCCATCTGTTAGTTTCCAGTCACAATGGTGTTTGGTTGACCTGTCACCTAGAGTAGGCTGTTAGTGTAGTTAATTTTAGATGTTGCTATTGCAGCATGTGGCCACAGTTTGATGTCATGATGATGTTGTAAGGAATTATTTATGACCCTGAATCACAAAACCAGTCATAAGTAGCACGGGTATATTTGTAGCAATAGCCAAAAATATTTTGTATGGGTCAAAATGATCGATTTTTCTTTTATGCCAAAAATCATTAGGATAATAAGTAAAGATCATGTTCCATGAGGATATTTTGTAAATTTACTACCGTAAAAATATCAAAACTTTTTTATTAGTAATATGCATTGCTAAGAACTTCATTTAGACATAAAGGTGATTTTCTCAATATTTTGATATTTTGCCCCCTCAGATTCCAGATGTTCAAATAGTTGTATCTCGGCTGAATATTGTCCTATCCTAACAAACCATACATCAATAGAAATTTGTATTCAACTTTTAATTGATCTGAATCTAAAATTCAAATTTTATTGACATTTTTTAAAAATTCAAACCCTTATGACTGCTTTTGTGGTCCAGGGTCACATTTATGTGATTATTAAATGTCTGTATTAAAACTAATGGCGTTATTTGCATGATACTTTATTAATATCCCTTAAGAAAATCAACCATGGTTTTTTATAGTAAAAGTGTAGGAACCATGTTTTTTGGCACATTGATGATTAACTTACCATCAGTTTTACTACAAATTCCACGGTTAAACCATGGTTAGTGTAGCAAAACCATGATTAATTTGTGGAAGTTCCCATGTTTTAACTACAGTAACCTTTTTTGTAGTAGTTGTAGTACCAGGGTTAATTTTCGTAAGGGATGTGTGTGCATATACACAAAAAGAAGAAATTTAAAGTAAATAGTGTACTGTGTGTTTAAATACTGCTCTAAACGTTTAATGACACAGGAAGGGGATGTAGCTCAGTGGTAGAGCGCATGCTTTGCATGTATGAGGCCCCGGGTTCAATCCCCGGCATCTCCAGAATTTTTTTACATTTTTTTAATCGTAATATATCCTTCTTAAACGATGTCATCATAAAGTATTTTAGATTTAAAAAAAAATCGAAAAAAGAACTGCACGGAACAATACAAACACGTCTTGTGTCGTTCTACGTAACGACGTCATACGTTCTTTCCTTGGTGACGGTAACCAGGGAGAAAGCTATGTTTACCAAAATGTCTGCAGCCTGACAACTATTAACCCATAACATGGCTATATCAAGAAATACGTTCGTGTAACTCCGACGAATCTTTTATAAACGTGAAGCATGCAGCTAAAGTATCTCAAGACTCTTCTAACTCCTCAGGTAAATCTTTTTTCCATGTTATTTAGCGACGCTAGCTAACTAGCACTAACTAGCTCTTGGCAGTCCGCTATCTGTAGGCATGATAACGCTTCTTAGCGTTTAGCGACAACAAGATGCTTATTTACCTTGCCAGAATTGAGAGTATATTTCATGCATATACGCTGTGCAAAGAAACAGTAGAAATCACATTCCGAATGTTATTTAAATCTCAGCAAGCGACTCAAAGACGCTGCATTGAACATTTTTTATAATGTAACATATCTAATCTGTCTGTAATGTCTTTTCTTCAGGATGGAGCTGCTAAAGTCACCTGCATGGCTTGGGCTCCTAACAATGCAAAGTTTGCAGTGTGCACCATTGACAGAGTAGTTATACTGTATGATGAGCAGGGAGAAAAAAGAGACAGATTTACTACAAAGCCTGCAGACCCCAAAGTAAGTTATCAGTAAATTTTTGAATATTCAAAATAAATGGTGTATTCTGCCAATGCTATATGTGATTTCTTAGTATGTCAGGAAAAGCTATTCAAGTATGAACTTATGACTTTGTAACTTGTTGCAGTATGGAAAGAAAACCTATGTGGTCAAGTCCATGGCATTTTCCCCCGATTCAACCAAGATAGCAGTTGCTCAAACAGACAACATCATATTTGTTTACAAAATTGGGGAGGAGTGGTAAGTATCTCAGAATTCTTACATACAACTATAATTTGTATTTCTGAATAATTTTTTATTTCTAATACAATGTTTTATATCCCAGGGGGGATAAAAAGGTGATTTGCAACAAATTTATTCAAGCAGTAAGTATTTTGATCATAAATATGATACATTATTAGGTAGACATTCCATATATTTTGTGCATTAACTTAATTTTTGTTGTATAGAGTGCTGTAACATGTCTGGTTTGGCCGACAGAGCATACAATAATATTTGGACTAGCGGAGGGAAAAGTAAGTGTGGCATATTTTCTCTGCTTTGCACCTTTAAGCTGAATTTTCTATTTTGTAAATACTAATTTCGTGACTGTTTTTATATCAAACTCAGGTTCGACAAGCCAATACAAAAACAAGCAAATCCTCCACGATCTATGGAACAGACTCGTATGTTGTCTCACTAACGACAAAGTATGTATTTTAAATCCTGACCCTATGATGCATGTGTCTTTGTCCAAACACCCTTTTTTTGGTTTGGTTATGTTATTTTGCTATTTATATGCCAACTATCAAACTTTATATTAGGTGGCCTTTACCACTATGTACTTACATCAAAAATCAAGTACAATGTATATATTGTGGTCATATTGTATTGCAAAACACAATTTAAATGTAAGTACATAGTAGTTAAGGCCAGATATAAAGTGGGACCAGATTTTTAATGTTTTTAAAAAAGTCTCTTCTGCTTACCAAGGCTTTATTTATTTGATCCAAAGTACAGAAAAAACAGTACAATTTTGAAATATTTTAACTAACTGTTTTCTATTTGAATATATTTTAAATTGTAATTTATTCCTTTGATTTCAAAGCAAAATTTTTAGCATCATTACTCCAGTCACATGATCCTTCTGAAATAATTCTAATATTCTGATTTGCTGCTCAAAAACATTTATTATATTTATTAATATTAACAGCTGAAAACAGCTGAGTAGAATTTTTTCAAGTTTCTTTGATGAATAGAAAGTTCAGAAGAACAGCATTTATCTGATATGGAAATCTTTTGTAACATTATAAATGTCTTTATTATCACTTTTGATCAATTTAAAGCGTCCTTGCAAAAAAAAAAAAAATATATATATATTATTATATAAATATATATAAAATATAATATATATTTATATAAAATATTATATTTTTTCATATAAAAAATTATATAAAAATATATATATATTGTTAGCAGCCATATCACCCTGCAGCCCAAGACTGGTTGCCCACTGAAGCTAAGCAGGGTTGAGCCTGGTCAGTACCTGGATGGGAGACCTCCTGGGAAAAACAAGGTTGCTGCTGGAAGAGGTGTTAGTGAGGCCAGCAGGGGGTGCTCATCCTGTGGTCTGTGTGGGTCCTAATGCCTCAGTGTAGTGATGGGGACACTATAATGTCACAAGAGCACCATTCTTCAGATGAGACGTTAAACCGAGGTCCTGACTTTCTGTGGTCATTAAAATTCGCAGAATGTCTTTCGAAAAAGAGTAGGGGTGTAACCCCGGCATCCTGGCCAAATTTGCCCATTGGCCTCTGACCGTTATGGCCTTCTAATCATCCCCATATTTTGACTGGCTTCATCACTCACATCTCCTGTCCACCAATAAGGCGGGCATTCTGGCGCAATATGGCTGCCGTCACATCATCCAGGTGGTGGTTGAGGAGATTGCCCCTTCTATGTAAAGCGCTTTGAGTGCCCAGAAAAGCGCTATATAAATGTTAGGAATTATTATTATTATTATATATATACTGTCTCCAAAGCTTTTGAATGTCATAGTGTATAATGTTACAAAAGTTTTTTATTTCAGATGAATGCTGATCTTTGGATCTTTCCATTCATCAAAGAATCCTGAAAAAAATTTACTCAGTTGTTTTATATACTGATAATAATAATAATAATAATAATAATAATAATAAAATGTTTCTTGAACAGCAAATCAGCATATTCAGATTATTTCTGAAGGATCACGTGATACTGAAGACTGGAGTAATGATGCTGAAAATTTAGATTTGATCGCAGGAATAAATTGCATTTTAAAATATATTCACATAGAAAGCAGTTATTATATACAATATTACTGCTTTTGCTGTATTTTAAAACAAATAAATGCAGGCTTGGTGAACAGAAGAGAATTCTTTAAAAAACATTAAAAATATTACTGTTCAAAAACTGAACTGCTATTGACTGCTATTTTTATTTCATTTTTAGTAATTTCGGTATGACACTGTTTATCTCCCTTGGTCCATTTCCCCAGTGTCTCAGGGAAGGGAATCCTCTCGGGTCATGCAGATGGAACAGTTGTTCGCTACTTTTTTGATGATGAAGGATCTGGAGAATCTCAGGTAATGTATTTAAAACATAACATCCATAATTTAAATAAAATGTTTGTGTTTTTTTTCTGCATGTGCTTAAATGACTGATTATGTAATATACATTTTCTCTGATTGTTTAAAGGGCAAACTGTTGACTCATGCATGCCCACCGTACGCCCTGGCATGGGGCACCAACAGTATTATTGTGGCTGGATGCGATAAGAAGATCGTGGCATATGGAAGAGAAGGCCACATACTTCAGACATTCGACTACAGCCGAGATCGCTCCGAAAAGGAATTCACAGTGGCAGCATCTAGCCCCAGTGGCCAGTCCATAGTCGTGGGAAGCTACGACAGGTGAGAACGCTGAACACATTAAACAGAAAATGAAAATGTCTTGCCAATGTCATGATGTATCTCTTATGCTAAATTGTTTTTCTTCAGGTTGCGAGTTTTCAATTGGAGTCCTCGAAAAGGCACATGGGATGAAGCTTCTCCCAAAGAGATTTCAAACCTGTACACCATCACAGCTCTGTCCTGGAAGAAAGATGGGTCTCGACTTTCTGTGGTTAGTCTTTATTCTGTTTATGTATAGAAACCTGTGCACACTAAAGCAAAGTTTTCTGCTGGCACACTAATCCTGAAAATATACCGAATCCCACATATACACTTCTGCTCGTAAGTTTGTCTGCAAGATATTTACAATTACAAAGATATAAGTGGGACCACAAAAACAAAAGAAACAGTGGTTCAGTGATGTTGAGGTGCAGCTTTGCCACTTGGTGCAACTGAAGATGATGTCTAATTGCATCTCTAAATTGCAGGGCACACTATGTGGAGGAGTCGAGTTGTTTGACTGTTGTCTTCGGAGGAGTATTTACAAGAACAAATTTGAGATGACATACGTAGGACTAAGTCAAGTGAGCAATTGATATTTAAAATGCGCATTTGCATTCATTTCAGAAGTGACTCTTATTCTGAATTTTGTTTGCATTCTACAAACTGGATGTTCTAAAACCTTGTTTCTTAAATCCTCCCAGGTGATTGTGAAGAATCTGTCCACTGGCACACGAGTGGTGCTGAAATCTCAGTATGGTTATGAGATAGATGAGGTGAAAGTCATGGGGAAGGATCGATATCTTGTGGCTCACACCTCTGACACACTGCTGCTGGGAGACCTTGTATCCAACAAATTAAGTGAGGTAGGATATCTAGTTTGGACTTGTTTGATTATTTACAGTTATTTTATTTCTTTTTTTGTACAATTCTTGATCGTTCAGTCTATATTAAAGTCTCTGTTTAGATAAAACAGTCTGTATTTAATGTCTCTGGACAAGTTTTCTCATATTGCAACAGATTCAGTGCCTCCATCGGGTGGACCAAGGTTTAAAATGTCTAATTAAAAGTTCAAGGGCTGTCATGGTTCACTGTGTTAATCCATGTTTAATTGAGTTTCCAAAGTGCTCTTATGGGAGTTGGAAGAAAGTTCAGTGTGACAAACAGGATAATAGTGAAGGGCCTTGGCTGTGGTGTCTCTCTGCCTCTGCTTCTTTCTGTGTAATGTAGTGGAAAGCAAAAGTTGATGACCATGTTGTACTTCAGTAAACAACATCACTCTCCCATTACAGGTGGCGTGGCAGGGGTCCGGGGGAAATGAAAAGTTTTTCTTTGAAAATGAAACGGTACAGTGTTTTTTATTGTGTTATTGTGTGTTATTAAAATGCCTCAGTCATTTATGAGAATGGTGCAAAGGGAAAACAACTGGGTTTAATGATTCATGAAACCTGGCTGATATAATTAAAGTCATTGCTGTCTAATTGTAAATTGCTATATTTCTGGGTAGGTGTGCATGATTTTCAACGCTGGAGAGCTGGCGCTGGTGGAATACGGAAGCAATGAAATCCTGGGATCTGTGCGGACAGAGTTTATGAACCCACACCTCATCAGGTCTGCTGTTTTGAAATTACTTTGGAAAGCAAAAGCCATTTTAAAAGCCATGGCAATGTAACTTAAAATAATTTACTTTTTTATAGCTACGTTTGTTTTTACAATTATTCATCAAAAAAAAAAAAAGAAGTAAAAATCTTCTTTGCCTTTGTAATGACTTTTCCTATTAAAAATGTTTTTATAAATGAAATGAATATCTTTTTAAAGAAGTCTCTATTGCTTACCAAGCCAGCATTAATTTGATCCAAAATTAATTAAAATTTTGAAATATTTTTACCATTTAAAATAACTGTTTTCTATTTGAATATATTTTAAAATATAATGTATTCCTGTGATTTCAAATATGAATTTTTAGCATCATTACTTTCAGTCACAAGATCCTTCAGAAATCATTCTAATATTCTGATTTGCTACTCAGAAAAACATTTATTATTATTCTGTTGAAAACAGCTGAGTAAAATTTGGTCAGGTTTCTTGGATGAGTAGAAAGTTCAGAAGAGCAGCATTTATCTAAAATAAAAAAATTTTGTAACATTATAAATGCCTTTCTTATAAGCTAAATAAAAGTATTCATTTCTATAATCCCCCCCTACCTCCAAAAATTATACTGACTGCAAGCTATTGAATGGTGTAGCGTATAATGTTACAAAACGTTATATTTCCAATAAATGCTTATTTCTTTATATTCATCCATATACACCCAAATATTCTTAACAATTGAGAATAATAATAATAATAATAATAATAAAATGTTTCTTGAATAGCCAATCGGTAAATTAGAATGATTTCTGAAGGATCACGTGACTCTGAAGACTGGAGTAATGATGCTGAAAATTGAGCTTTGATCAGAAGAATAAATTATAATATAATATAGTTATACAATATATTTAAATAGAAAGCAGTTATTTTAAATAGTAAAAATATTTCACAATATTACTACTTTTGCTGTATTTTGGATCAAAAAATGCAGGCTTGGTGAGCAGAAAAGAATTCTTCAAAAAACATAAAAAATCTTACACTAGTAGTGTATATATATTTCTTTTACAAAAAATAATTTCTATATATATTCATTATCATTTTGTTTATTCAGTACATAATCTACTAATAATTATATTTAATAATAAATTACAAATATGGACACAGTAAAAGCCCATTAAAAAAAAGGTTGTGTCTAATACTGACCACTAGGTGGTGTAATTTACCTTTGATTTCCCAGTTATCTCGGTACTGTCATTCTGGCTGACTCTTAGTGAGCAGACCTAGTCATCACAAATCAGCATTTATGTATAAAGCCTGTCAGGTGCTGTCAGAACGTGGTGCTTGGTTCCTCTTGATGGAGCACTGACAGGTCCCTCAGCACCCACAGGAAGTGTTTATTCCTCTGTTTGTGTGTTTGTGTTTGCAGTGTGCGTCTGAATGAGAGAAAGCAGAGGGGAGTGGAGGACAACAAAAAGTTGGCTTACCTGATTGACATAAAAACCATTGCTATTGGTGAGTTATTGCCCAGGATATTCTCTCTTTATTATTTACAAAATTTTTAAAGTTTCAATTAATCACGTCTTCCCGCTCTTATAGCTGAGTTTCGCACATCCTGCGTGATTTAAAGATTGTTTTAGACATTTAGCCAATTGATTGAATGCAATAATGCACTAAATTATAT
>JAHKKF010535785.1:0-17617 GCA_019740295.1 Labeo calbasu | reverse complement strand
TGACAAGTTCAAGGCCCAAAAAGGTAGTAAGGACATCGTTAAAATAGTCCATATGACATCAGTGGTTCAACCGTAATGTTACGAAGCTACGAGAATACTTTTTGTGCTCAAAGAAAACAAAAATAACAACTTTATTCAACAATTTCTTTGCATGGGTGTGGTGCTGCTAATGCAAATCTGCTGAAGAAATTATTGAATAGTTGTAGTGTTGCTGTCTATGCAGGGTCAGAAAGCTCTCAGACTTCATCAAAAATATCTTAATTTGTGTTCTGAAGATAAATGAAGGTCTTACAGGTTTGAAACGATATGAGGATGAGTAATTGACAGAATTTTCATTTTTGGGTGACCTATCCCTTTAAGCACCTGATTCACTAAAAGAAACGCAAAGAATGGACCACTGTGATTCAGACATCCAAATTAAGTGTCTGAAATGCAGAAAGATTTTTTTAAACAGTTTTTGAAAGTCTTACCCATTTTTACCCAGGCTGCATTAATTTGATTAAAAATACATTTATAAATTAAAATTTAAACAATTATGTAATAAAAACGATAATATTGTGAAATACTATTACAATTAAAATAACTGTTTTCTATTGAATGTATTTTAAAATGTAATTTACTCCAGTGAAAGCAAAGCTTAATCTTGTAACATCTTTGAAACATAACAAATGTCTTTACTTTTACTTTTGGTCAATTATAGGAGTTCACTTCCAGAACAAAAATGTACAGATAATGTACTCACCCCCTTGTCATCCAAGATGTTCATGTCTCTTTCTCTCTTCAGTTGAAAAGAAATTCAGTTTTTTTTGAGGAAAAATGGTGACCCCCGACCCACAATCCCAGACTAGGAAGAAGGGTCTTACCTGGCAAAACGATTGGTTATTTTCTAAAAAAAAAATGACTTATTATTAACCTTTTACCGCAAATGCTCTCTTGTTTAGCTCTGCATGAACTTTGTGTATTCCGGTTTAAGACAGTTAATTAAAAAAAACTCCCATCTCGTTTTCTCCTCCAACTTCAAATTGTCCTACATCACTGAGGAAGTACCAACCCAGTGTTTACAAAGTGAACATGCAAAGAAGACCAAACGCCCTTTACAAAAAAGATAAAGTTGGAAAAGAAAATGAGATTTTTTCGACCTACCCTAACTGTCTTGAACCAGAATACACAGAGTTCACGCAGAGCTAGATTAAAAGTTATATAAATTATATGTTTTTTTTGAAGATGGCCGATCGTTTCGCTAGATAAGACCCTTCTTTCTCGGCTGGGATTGTTTAGAGCCCTTTGAAGTTGCACTGAAACTGCATTTTGGAAGTTCAAAAGTGCAGGCACCATAGAAGTCCACTATATGGAGAGAAATAATATTTTAATCATATTTCAACGAATTATGCAGCCATCAGTAGAAAAATGTATAATGTGGTATGATGGACTGCAGGTGAATAAGATGCAGAAGTTTCGCTAAAATACTTTTTAATGAATTTGCTCCTTATTGTTTCAGTTTCTTGTTTGAGTCGAATGTGAATTTAATTGTGAGTGTGTGTTGTGACAGGGTGATATTGTGGACCTGGAGAGATCCAGTGGCAAAACTGAAGTCATTGTGACTGAAGGGGTTAATTCTGTCTCCTATACTCTGGATGAAGGGCTGATTGAATTTGGCACAGCCATCGATGATGGCGACTACTACAGGTATAAAACGACAAAATAAACACCACAGCCACCTGCAATAAACATGGATTAGCACACATTTAAACTTATGCTGCTTAAAAGGATAATTCACCCAAAAATGAAAATTACTGACATTCACATCGAACATAAAAAGTAAATCATTTGAGAAATGAGAGAGATGTTTTTGTTCATACAATAGAACATACATTCTTCGAAAACTGATGACAGAATTGATGACAGAATATTCATTTTTGGGTGAACTATGCCTTTAAGTTATGTAAGTATCCTTATTCATAGCTGGGCTTGTATGTGACATGTATGTGTGTGTGCGCAGAGCTACAGCATTCCTAGAGACTCTGGAGATGTCAGCAGAGACAGAGGCCATGTGGAAGACTCTGAGTAAACTCTCCCTAGAGGCACAGCAGCTCCACATCGCTGAGAGGTTAGACAAGCAAGACAGTCCACCCACCTCTATGACTCAGCTACTGCTGCGATGACTTCAGCATAGCTGACCGAATCATGTGTCTAACCTTGACAACTAGGAACCAGTATGACGGAATTAAAAATTCTTGTAGTTACTTTGAATTTCTTTACAGATCATCTCAGCATCATTTTTTATTTAACTTCCTCTATTAAAGGAACACTTTTTTTTGAAAATAGGCTCATTTTCCAACTCCCCCAGAGTTAAACAGTTGAGTTTTACCGTTTTTTAATCCATTCAGCTGATCGCCGGGTCTGGCGGTAACACTTTTATCATAGCTTAGCATAGATCATTGAATCTGATTAGACCATTAGCATCTCGCTCAAAAATGACCTGCGTAATGCGCTGCGTAATATCATTGTGCCTGTTGCACCCATGATACAACAGTTCCTTGATTACTGTGCCGGAATGAGAGTATAGTTCCTAGACATATCGATCTAGAAAATCGCAACTTTTTATTTTCCGTCAGTCGTGCTACACAATGTAACTACAGAAGAGCCAAGTTTCAAATAGGAAAAATATTGAAACTCTTTAGTCATTTTTGAGCAAGATGCTAACGATTTGATTTGAATCTGATTCAGTGATCTATGGTAAGCTATGCTAAAAGTGCTACCGCCAGACCCGGAGATCGGCTGAATGGATTCGAAAACGGTAAAACTCAACTGTTTAACTCTAGGGGAAAATGAGTCTTTCTTAAAAAAAAATGGAGTGTTCCTTTAAACTTTACAAAAGGCCGTCATCCTTAGATACAAGTAGGACAGTTTAAAGTTGCAAAATTGACATAGGGTCATATCATTCAATGCTTGGATTCTTGCACTTATAGGTGACAAATTTCTTACATGACTTACATTTCTTACAATCTTAAATTTTTTTTTTTTTGATATTATGATATT
The DNA here is from genome assembly GCA_019740295.1 of Labeo calbasu. Classification (NCBI taxonomy): domain Eukaryota; kingdom Metazoa; phylum Chordata; class Actinopteri; order Cypriniformes; family Cyprinidae; genus Labeo; species Labeo calbasu. The sequence goes on along the minus strand of JAHKKF010535785.1, from coordinate 14,578 downwards.
TGAAGGGCTAAAAACTTATCAGTCAAACTTTAATTAAAACATTTCTTTGACATTAAAAAGTATATAAATTGTATTATTTTTATGAAAATAACGGCTAGATAAGACCATTTTTTTCTTGGCTGGGATCATTTACAACCGCATTGGGATCGTTTGAAGCCGCATTTAAACTGCATTTTGGAAGTTCAAAATCAGGGCACCATAGCAGTCCATTATATGGAGAAAAATCCTGAAATGTTTCCTCAAAAAAAGCATAATTTCTTTATGTCTGAAGAAAGAAAGACATGAACATCTTGGATGACAAGGGGGTGAGTACATTATATGTGAATCTTTGTTTTGGAAGTGGACTTCTCCTTTAAGAAACTCATTCAAGAATATTTTATTTTATTGTTTACCAACACACACCTATCCAAAGACTGCACAGACACAGGCAGATGTGTATGAATAAACATATTATTAAAGTCTGTCTTATACTGACAATAGATAAAAACATCTTTCACATGATTACATAAACACAATCCTACTGTCTTTCTTAATGATTCTTTCATTCTATTAATAGCATTGCTGCATTTATTTTTGCACTTTTTATTTTTATTTGTTCTTAATATGCATCTAATTGGCACTACAAAAGAACCACATGATTAAATATAAACACATTGAATCAGCAAAGTAAAAATGCATTCTTAAAGGGGTCATATCATGACTATGTAATAATCCTTGATCATTTGAGATGAAAGTGTTTACTGTAGGCACACTGTACTCAAAATATCTTGCCCAAAAATAATTATTCAAACTAATCTGTAAAAATACCTCTTTTAAAACTACCTTTAATGACTGTGAATTGATGTATTAACACACGACCACCCATATGTAAATGTCATCAGTGTGTCAAAAAGCAATTAAGGCTGTTATTGGGACAGTTAAAAACCATATTTAACATATTTGACTCATTTCACTGATGAAAGTGCCATTTTCATAGAATTCTTAAAGGAACAGTTCACCCAAAAATAAAAAAAAATCCTCTGCAGTGAATGAGTGCCATCAGTTATGAATTGACCTCAGGGGATGAAAATAAAAATATATGATGAGTCTTCTTTAATATATTCTGAATTGTTCTACAGGAAAAGACCCCAAAACTATCTTTAAAACAGCAATGTTTCCATTTAAGGAAAGAAACACAATTTTGCATATAGCAGTGAATGTTTAATGCATGGTAAAAGCATTAGTCAAATGAACCTTAAAGAAAGCTGCTATTCTGGACAGCTGCTCTGCGTGTTACACTTTATATGCTGAAATGTGTCTCGGATAATATTCTGCCTAAAGAAAAATGTGTGCAATCTGGTGCAAAAGAGCAAAAAACCCTTCACCTGAGCTTGTGCGGGAGGATAAAAGCTTTAGCACTATGCACCAAAGGTCCTCTTAAAAAGACATCCAGTCACTTTAGGAGGCAGTAAGCATGTTTAGTTTTTTCCTTTCACTGTATAAGCATTTTTAAGAGAGCTTGAAGCTGGAATTTAAATTAGAGGGGCTTTAATAATGCAGGATTGGTTTGTTACATATAGGCTTATCTGCATAAAGCAAAAAGTGGTCTGGCCGTGAAGGAGAATTCAATTGAAAGAATTGACTGGTACTCTTTCTGACAACTGATCATGGCCGTTCAGTGCTGTCCAGCCGACGTATTGCAGCATTTGTGATTGAATTTGAAATGATACTGCATGTAATGTTATTGGCTGTTTCTATTCTGAGATGCTGTTGGGTTTTTCTGCAGGTGTTTTGCAGCCCTTGGGGATGTGTCCAAAGCTCGATTCCTAAATGAGACCAACAAAATTGCAGATGCAGTCTCAAAGGAATATGTATGTAGTGCAGGTCTTCAACCTGTAGCAACTCTAATATTATGTCTACACTTGTAGAATGGACATTTTCTATTGTTGTACTTGAACTTAAATGTGATATTCTGTCCCGTAGGGTGGTGATGGTACAGACCACTACCAGGTGAAAGCACGACTGGCCATGCTGGATAAGAACTTTAAGCTTGCAGAGATGTATTACATGGAACAGGTAAAGAATAGTTTCTGATAGTAGCAAGTAGGAGTGCCACTTAAAGGGATAGTTTACCCAAAAATGAAAATTCTGTCATTAATTACTCACCCTCATGATTATGTCCTTACTACATTTCTGAGCTTTGTACATGGTAGTACCGTCTATGCAAGGTCAGGAAGCTCTTGTATTTCATCAAAAATATCTTAATTTGTGTTCAGAAGATGAAAGAATGTCTTATTGGTTTGGAATGACATGAGGGTGAGCAATTAAAAACAGAAATTTTATTTTTGGGTAAACTATCTCTTTAAAAGTACAGTTACCAGTGTATTAAATTCAAATTAAAATAAATGAACAAAAAAATAAACAGATATGTTTTTAAACTGTTTATTTAATTCATGATTAAAAGTTAAATAAATGTTACATTTAACAATACAATAAGTAAAAACTAATAATTAAAATTCAAATAACAATTAATGAAATGAATCATTATTAATTGATCTCTAAAAAAGTATTTTCCACAGTTTTTTTTTTTTTAAATCTATTTGCCGATTGAGTTTTAAAAAATCACATTTGGACAATTCATACGTGGGAGCAAGAGAGCTGAAATGGTTATATCTCGATTGCTGTGAGTAATATTACTGTAACTCTGCAGAATGCGGTGGATGAAGTGATGGTAATGTACCAGGAGCTTCACATGTGGGATGAATGTATTGCAGTGGCAGAGGCGAAGGTAATATCTGATTTTACATACAATATCATAAATATTCACAACCTCCAGTCCACATTTTTTGTCTTATTTAGCCTAAAACAGGGCTTCTCAACAGGTCATGCCTAGATACATTGGAACTCAAGTAGTGATCCAACATCGAACCAGAATTGTTTATTGTACACAAGTAAACAAAATGTCTTTAAAATCAAATATTGCAATTTACTCTTATCCATTCCTACCATTGCAATAATACCATGAACTGCAACAGTATACAAAATTGAGTGTCTGGAATCTGATTGTCTCTTGAATTTTGATGGTTTCATGTTGTCAGCAGTCAAAAATTCACTGCATAAAACATGTTTGAGTGATTGCATCATCTTGGTCATATTTTCATTAAACCTGAGGATGAAGGCATATCACATAACTTATGTTAACCATGTTCCCACAGTATTTTCTCATTCCTTATAAAAGCTGATATGCCTTTTTATGTTGCTACCTTAAATATGCACAATGATATGGTTATGCATTTTATATTATTTGCATTTAGCAGCTGTCTGTGAGGCTGCAAAATCAGCTTTTTGCTAATATTAAATGCGTTTACCCCTTGAAGGGCCACCCGGAGTTAGACAACTTGAGACGCAGTTACTATTCTTACCTAATGGAGACCAATCAGAATGAGAAAGCCGGTGAGGTGAAGGAGAACGAAGGAGACTTCACTGGTGCTGTTAACCTCTATCTGAAAGCAGGACTTCCTGCCAAAGCGGCCTGGCTAGCCATGAGCAGAGACGAGCTCTTAACAAGCCATGACGTCATCAGCCGCATTACTGCTGTGCTCATCAAAGGAGAGTTTTATGAGAGGGTGAGTTTGACCTGCGACGGCGGTATGTGGCTTGACAACTGTTAACTTCATTCATAACTTTCAAATGATTGGCAGAACCATTCGCACTGGTATCGTTTCACAGATTTGAAGGGAATTTGTTTTACTTCTAATTGTTCATTATTTTAACTATTATTAAACTCAACAGGCAGGCGACCTGTTTGAAAGGACAAGAAATAATCAGAGAGCCTTGGAGTGCTACCGCAAAGGAAATGCTTTTAAGAAAGGTGAGCCTAGCTGGCAAGATCAATCAGAATAGGGTCTTACATTACAATTGGAACAATAAGTCAGTGGTTGTGATGCAAAGCATCAGAGTTATAGATGCATTGCCTTCATTGACCTATGCTGATTGCATTGTGCTTCCACAGCGGTGGATCTGGCTCGCGTTGCCTTTCCTGCAGAAGTTGTAAAGCTAGAGGAAGTGTGGGGTGACTACCTAGTGCAGCAGAAACAAATGGATGCTGCTATCAACCATTACATAGAAGCCGGGTGAGTTTCTAAAGTAACCAACCTCTATAGATCAGGACTATTATAGTTAGAAAATAGAAAAACATACATTTTCAATTTCGTTTCGAACTCATTGCCTGTACACCACTGATCACCATTGACCAAAACTGAATCATTTTATTCAGCGAGGATGCATTATATTGATCAAAAATGACAGTAAAAACATTTATTATGCTACAAAAGATATTGCAGAATGATTGCTGTTCTTTTGAATGTTCTTTTGAACATCTGGAATGTTACAAAAGATTTCTATCTCATATAAATTCTTTTGAACTTCCTATTCAACAGAGTACAAAAAAAATCACATTTTCCACAAAACAATCAGCAGCAGCACAACTGATTTCAACATTGATAATTATAATAAATGTTTAGTACCAAATGCTGAAAATTCAGCTTTACCATCACAAAAATAAATTAAACTGTCTATAAAATATCTTAAATTGTAATATTTACCAGTATTACTACTTTTATATTTTTGATCAAATAAATGCAGAGACTTCTTTCAAAGGCATTAAAATATATTACCGACCCCAAACTTTTATACTTAATGTTTTAATGTCATGTTTTAATTTTATTTTGTTATACTTTTCATTCCTTATATAACTTGAAAATGTTATTTCTTCTCTAAAGTGTTTCATTTCACCTGAAACATTTCCCAGTGATGGCTGCACCATTATTTTCCTGTGACCGTTCTGGTTTATTATTGAGTTTGCCTGCCCTTAAACACAGCCAGGCACCATTTTATTTGTCCTTACCTGACTTTGTCATTTCCTCTGTTAAAGACGTTCCACCAAGGCCATAGAGGCAGCTATCGCAGCACGCCAGTGGAAGAAAGCGTTGCACATATTGGAGCTACAGGAGGACAAAACTTCTGCCAAATATTACCTGAAAATAGCTCAGCACTATGCTTCTGTACAGGAGTTTGAGGTAAAAACAAAACAAAACATTTCAGCTGTCAAATATTAACAAATGGTCTCACATTTCTAAAAATATGATCTGGGTTTGAATCTTTGTTGGCTAAAGTAGTTTCTCTTAACTGCAGGTGGCAGAACGCCTATTTGTGAAGGGTGATCATACCAAAGATGCTATAGATATGTACACTCAAGCTGGGCGATGGGAGAAAGCTCATAAGGTCAGTGTCACATTGTGCATAAGATACTGATAAATTATACATTCATTAATAATAGCTGTATATTTAGTGCCAGTATTTTGGTGTATGATTAAATGTCTCTCAGATTTACATTTGGATTTACTTTTGGATTTGGCCAATAAGCAACCGCCTAGCAACCACCAAAAACACTCTAGCAATTGCATAGCAACATGCTAATAAATCAGTGTGTAGTAGTAATTATAAATTGGATGGATGGAAGCTGAGAACACAACTGCAGTTGTTTTTTTTCTTCATTCAAATCATGAACAATTTACATTTTAATTATTACTAATCATCAACAATTTACATTTTAATTATTATGTATAATTTCGTTCCCATCTCTTGTTCTCTTTGTCCGTCTTCTACACAGCTTGCTGTGAAGTGCATGTCACAAGAGGATGTGTCTGTCCTCTACATCAGCAGAGCACAAGAGTTAGAGAAAGAGGGGAAGTACAAAGAAGCTGAAAGGTAAAAACATATGCATACACATACACACACTGTTGTTTTTCTAATCTGACCTGGGTTATGAACATGTTTGAGATTCCAGTCCCATGTAAAGCACATTTAAAATTAAAGGATTAGTTCCCATAAGTTGCTAAAGAAAAAAATCCTGATAATTTACTGACTCCCATGTCATCCAAGATGTTCATGTCTTTCTTTTTTTTTTCTTCAGTCAAACAGAAATTAAGGTTTTTGAGGAAAACATTCCAGGATTTTTCTTCATATGATGGGCTTCAATAGGAGCCAACGGGTTAAAGGTCCAAACTGCAGTTTCAGTTTTTAAAGGGCTCCACACAATCCCAGCCAAGGATTTTACCAAGTGAAACGATTGGTAATTTTCTAAAAAAAATAAAAAATTCTATACTTTTTAACCACAAATTCGTCTTGCACTAGCTCTGTGATGCGCTTCCGCAACTTCACGCATTTTGTAATCACGTTAACTTGTACTTCGGTTCAAAAAGGTAGGGTAGTGCGACAAACTCAATCGCATTTTCTCAACCAACTTCAAAATTGTCCAACATCATTGTTTTTGCTTTTTTCTTTGTAAAGGCCGGTTGATTTACACGTTTACACGTTTTTTTTTTTGTAAACATCGGGTCAGTACTTCCGCCTTTCCAATGTGAATATGTAACGAGTGAATGACCAAATGACCATTTGTGGTTAAAAAGTATATACTTTTTTTTTTTTTTAGAAAATGACAGATTGTTTTGCTAGGTAAGACCCTTATTCCTTGGCTGGGATTGTGTAGAGCCGTTTGAGGCTGCAATGGAACTGCAGTTTGGACCTTTAACCCGTTGGCTCCCATTGAAATCCACTATATGGAGAAAAAATCCTGGAATGATTTCCTCAAAAACCTTAATTTTTTTCAGCTGAAGAAAGAAAGACATGAACATCTTGGATGACATGGGGGTGAGTAAAAAATCAGGAAATTTTTATTCTGAAAGTGAACTTCTGCAACCTCTCTCTTTAGGCTTTTTACCACAGTAGATGAACCAGACTTGGCCATCACCATGTACAAAAAGAACAAAATGTACGACGACATGATCCGTTTAGTTGCTGTTCATCACAAAGACCTGCTGCAGGAAACGCACATTCACCTGGCCAAGGTTCAAGAGAACATTTGTATCATTCTTTTATTCTTCCTATTCACATTTTGTTATAAAACACATTTGACCCAAATCTCCTGTGGTGCAGTTTTGTCTTGTTATTGCACAGTAGATCCTTCACATGGTCTGAGTGCTGTGTGCTGTGTTTATCACAGGAGCTAGAGGCTGAATCCAGGTTTCAGGAAGCGGAGTATCACTACCTAGAGGGTCAGGACTGGAAAGCTGCTGTAAACATGTACAGGGTCAATGATATGTGGGAAGAAGCTTATCGGGTGTGTGTGCACACTACATGCTCTTATAAGACACTTGAATTTATATGATATGTGACCCTGGATCACAAAACCAGTCTTAAGTCACATGGGTATATTTGTAGCAATAGCCAAAAATACATTATATGGGTCAAAATTATCGATTTTTGTTTTATGCCAAAAATCATTAAGATATTAAGTAAAGATCATGTTCCATGAAGATATTTTGTAAATTTCCTACCATACATATATCAAAACTTAATTTTTGAGTAGTAATATGCATTGCTAAGAACTTCATTTGGACAACTTTAAAGGCAATTTTCTCAATATTTGGATTTTTTGCACCCTCAGATTCCAGATTTTCGAATAGTTGTATCTCGACTAAATATTATCCTATCCTAACAAACCATACATCAATGAAAAGCTTATTATTCACCTTTCAGATAATGTATAAATCTCAGTTTCAAAAAATAGACTCTTATGACTGGTTTTGTGATCCAGGGTCACATATACAATGTAGAGTTTTAAACATTCAGAGTTCCTCTTCGTGTCTTTTCAACAGATAGCGAAAACTCATGGAGGAGCCAGTGCCCATAAGCAAGTGGCCTATCTGTGGGCAAAAAGTCTCGGAGGAGAGGCAGCAGTTAAGCTGCTCAACAAATTTGGCTTTCTGGAGAATGCCATTGACTTTGCAGCTGATAACTAGTAAGTTTCTGCCAAGTCAGTGTTAGAATTTAAAGGGATAGTTCACCCAAAAATAAAAATTCTGTCATTAATTACTCACCTTTGTCGTTCCAAACAAGACCTTCGTTCATCTTCAGAACACAAATTAAGATATTTTTGATAAAATCCGAGAGCTTTCTGACCCTGCATAGACAGCAACGCAACTAACACGTTAAAGGCCCAAAAAGGTAGTAAGGATGTTGTTAAAATAAAATACATGTATACCTTGTGGTTCTCTCATGAATGCACGTCAAAGACTGACATGGAGGAGAAGAAATTGTTGAATAAAGTCGTTATTTTTGTTTTCTTTGCTCCTAGAAAGTATTCTCGTAACTTCATAACATTCATAACCACTGATGTCATATGGACAGTTTTAATGATGTCCTTACTACCTTTCTGGGCCTTGAACATGGTAGTTGCGTTGCTGTCTATGCAGGGTCAGAAAGCTCTCAGATTTCATCAAAAATATCTTTGTGTTCTAAAGACAAACAAGGGTCTTGCGGGTTTGGTGCAACATCAAGGTGAGTCATTAATGACAGAATTTAAATTTTTGGGTGAGCTATCTCTTTAATAGTGTCCTTCTCTTTTCATGTATAATTGGTGCATGCAAACAACAATTAACCAATGCAATAGTAAAATCGCCCTTTATTTACTTTATAACAAAACTTTTTTGTCGTCTTTAGTGCATTCGACTTTGCCTTTGAGTTGGCCCGACTCGCCATGAAACAGAAGATTCCTGATATTCATCTCAAAAATGCCATGTTCCTCGAGGACCAGGTATTACTGACCGGGGAGAAATTATTCCTTTTTTTTCTACACTTTTAATGCCTGTGGCTCCAGCCAAATGCGAGTATGAATGTGAAATAGACAAAGAAAACCAAAATGGTCCACTTTCAAGGTTGGGGCTGCGCATACAAATTATACTGGAGTTTTTTCACTTTTCATGTCTGATTTGGTCTTTATAATGCAGAACCCAGTGTGAATATTTATTGCTTTTGTATTTTTCTTCAGGCTTATTTGACTGAATATAATCAGTATAAATACAAATAATAATTATAAATAAATGTAATATTTTATATAACAATATAATTTTATAAAATAAAAAGTATTTTAAAAATATTGGCAAAAACTTGCTGGTAAAAATATACAAATATTTGTCAATCTCTAGCCGATGTAGCTAGTGGGCAAAAAAAAAATCTGAATCTAAAGCTATGACATTTTGAAAATACTCTACACTCATACTACACTTACTCTAAGACAGACCTACACGGTTTTTAATTGTATTATTATTAAAAGTTTGTTATTAATGATTGCATTGTGCACAGCATAACTCTAATTTTAAACTTTTAAGGGCAAATTCAATGAGGCTGAGACTGAGTTCATCAAAGCCGGGAAACCCAAGGAGGCTGTGTTAATGTGAGTGAGCTTTTATATCACACTTTCCTACCCCAGAATACACAGACCACTCTATAGGGGGGATTGCAGCGCTTCAGAATTTTTTGTATCCATAGATTGCTGGTAGATTTCATGCAGTTTCTCACATTAAAAGCAATGAGTATCTGGAAGCAGGTGGCACTGGGATTGAGCGTGTTTGATTTGTAGATCTCATGGAGGTATGGTACGCTACCGCTTTTTTGCTACAGTGGCAGTGAGCTAAAGATGATCTATTGACACCAAGAAATCATATTGTTAATGATCTTATTTTTCATTTAGTAGTATAAACAGACATTACTGAAGCTTATGCTTAAAAAAACAATGAAATCAGAAAAAGGAACTAAAAAAACATTACCCTACCCTATCATAGAATTTCTAAAAATGATTTTTAACATGCGTGATCGTGTCTCTATTTCTATTGCAGGCACGTCCATAACAAGGACTGGAGTAATGCCCAGAGAGTGGCAGAGGCTCATGATCCGGAAAGTGTGGCAGATATTCTAGTGAGCCAGGCCAAGTTCTGTTTTGACCAGAAGGAATTCCAAAAAGCTGAAGCCTTCCTGCTCAGGGCCCAAAGGCCAGAGCTAGCTATTAAATACTACAAAGTAAGAGTCCTTAAAGCAAAATCTTTACATAGACAATGAAACTGAAGCCCTCTTTATTGTAAAATATCATGGATTTGATGCCTTTTTAACGATAGCCATGCTGTAGTCATCATCTCCATGAAGCACTGGACATTTTTAAAAAGCATGAGGGTAGCTACTTTCTGAATTTTAGGTTTTACCAAATGTTTTATGGATAGTTCACCCAAAAATGTCATTTGCTCAGCCTCATGTTGTTCCGAATCTACGTGATTTGGGTCAAACACAATAGGATATGTTTTATAATTGATAATGTTATAATGTTTTTAGTGGCATTTTATCTGACTGTAAACTCTAAAACCCTTCCAAATTCACTGTTCACAATCACTGAAATTTTCATTGTGTTTTTCTCTTTAGAATAATCCCTTATTATTTGGACCAGATTAAGACTTTTTTTGCATAATTAATTGTTAATTTTACATACACTACCAGTCAAAAGTTGAACAGTAAGATTTTAATGTTTTTTTTAAAGAAGTCTCTTCTGCTCACCAAGCCTACATTTATTTGATTCAAAGTACAGCAAAAAAAGTAAATATTTTTAGTTTTTTTTTTTACTATTTAAGATAACTGTTTTAATTTTAATTTTAAAATATAATTTATTCCTGTGATCAAAGCTAAATTTTCAGCATCATTACTCCAGCCTTCAGTGTCACATGATCCTTCAGAAATCATTCTACTATGCTGATTTGCTGTTCAAGAAACATGTTTTATTATAATTATTAGCAATATTTAAATAATAAATATTTAGTTGAGTACATTTTTTCAGGATTCTTTGATGAATAGAACGATTCAAAAATCAGCATTTATCTGAAATAAGAAGCTTTTGTAACACTGTACACTATATCATTCAAAAGCTTGGAATCAGTATAATTATAGACCCCAAGAAGAAATGATAGAAATTAATACTTTTGTTTACCAAAGATGCTTTAATTTGATCAGAAGTGATGATAAAGACATTTATAACATTACAAATGATTTCTATTGCAGATAAATGCTGTTCTTCTAAACTTTCTATTTATCAAAGGAACCTGAAAAAATTCTACAAAATAATAATAATAATAATAATAATAATAATAAATATATTTGATCTGCAAATCAGAATATTAGAATGATTTTTGAAGGATCATGTGACTGGAGTAATAATGCTTAAAATTTAGCTTTGACATCACAGAAATAAATTACATTTTAAAATATATTCAAATTAAAAAAAAACGTTTTAAATAGTAGAAATATTTCAAAACTGTTTTTGCTGTATTTTGGATCAAATAAATACAGGGTTTGTGGACAGAAGAAACTTTAAAAATTGACTGGTAGTGTAATTGAACTGAATTAGCATGTTCAATTGTAAATAAAAAATTAGAAATGATTACAACTTTAAATCATGACAAGAATAAAGCTAACAACTAAAGACTGTAAAATTAATCATAATTATATTTTAATAAATTGCTATTTTGCATATAAAATGTTTTGTATGACCTGTAAGATTTCTTCTTATTAGCTAAATATGAATATAAAGTTATGCGGGCTTTGAAGAACCATATTTTTCTTATCCAGGACGCTGGGATGTGGACTGATGCAATGCGGATCTGTAAAGACTATTTGCCCAGCAAGCTGAGCGTCCTTCAAAAGGAATATGAAAGCGAGGGCAACTGGTAAAAGAACTCTCTTTTAACTCCTCTACTATCTGTGTCTTTTTTCCCACCTTACTTTCATATGTGTCTCATTTGTTATATCAGAAAATCCTCACTTGTTTATTGTTCTTCAGAAACTAGGGCTCTGCAGTTGTGCGGAAAAACCAGCAGCTCTGAACTACATTCGGATCCTCTTTTCGTTGCTTGGCTTCCCTCCTTTATTAGAACATGGCAGCTTTTTATCCTAAATTAAATCCATAATGAGCAGCTCATTAACGCGCAGACACGCAGCAAATCCGTCTCCACTGATAATTTTCCTATTTTTAATGACTTGTGGGAAAACATCAAAGCCTTCTTCACTTGGGAAGAAAAGGAGAAACATTTTGCATAGTCAGTTCAAGGCCCACTCAGCAATAATATAGGCTTCTTGTATCATTAACCTATTTTCAATCAAGAGTCTGAACTTTCTTGTCATGTAGGCTTTATAACCGACTCTGCTGGTCACTTTAGGATCCCAAAGGTGTTTTTCCTCTTTCCAAAGGCAGAGGTGTAGGACGTGTATCCCTTTAGCCATTTGGCTTTGTTTTGCCTGTCCATTGCGTTGAATCTTTTTACAGTAGTATGAAGCAGGAAGTGGTTGAGTGCCTGCATTCACAGCTGTGAAATTCAGTTCACTTTGTGCAGTTTTAAAACCTTCATTTCTAAACATTAAAGCACACAAAACATGGTACTAGATTTTTTTTTAAAGCTGAAGGTTTTTCATGTAGCTTTCACGGTCATTAACCACCAGGTCATTTCAAGATTTGAAGTAGGCAAGTCTGAACACCTTTAATAAATAGAGGTTTCAAGTCTTTATTCAAAACTCTCACAGTAAAATGAACTGCAAACTATTTAGCCAGCACTAATGAAACGGTAATACTTACTGATTTTTCCTTTTTTTTTCTCATAAGTAGTATGACGTCAATAGGGGTGGAAGAAAAGCAGGAAATGGTAAACGTGTTGTAGAAGTCCATAAGAAATAAATGTATTTGTGTGTGTTTACAGGGGTGTGGAAGGTATGGTTGAGCAGGCTCAGGAGTGGGAACAGACAGGCGAATATGCCAGAGCTGTCGACTGCTATTTGAAAGTGAAGGACTCGTCTAACATGGACTTGCTGATGAAGTGTTGGATGAAGGTAAGGTCCAGACTTACCAGTCACAATGTCCTCTATATAAAGAATACTGTTGTTTAGTGAATTATTTTTATTAAATTTTTCAATCCGTTATTATTTTAGGAATGTTTTAGCAAGTTCAGTGAATTTTCAAGTCCAAAATCCAGTAAATTTCAGTAGAAATCCACCGGGAAGTTTGCATCGGGTTCCGTTGGTCATGCAAATTTACTTTATAAATAGAAAGCCACTTGGTTTGAAAAAGACTTCTGTGTGAGCGGTGCTTCATACATTGCCACACTATTGACAGTAGACAACTGTTCTTTTTTTGCCTGCAAAATTTTGTTAATGTTACTGCACCTTAGGGTCGGGCGATAAAACCAGTCTTAGCTTCACATCACTGGCTTCCTTTCTGCTTCAGGATTGATTTAAAGGTTTTATTGTTTGTTTTGAAGATTTTAGATGGTTGGCGCCTGCTTATTTATCAGAGCTTTTACATGTCCACACTCCTGTTAAAGCACTGAGGTTGTCCAATCAGGTGCTCTTCGATGTTCCGAGAGCCAGGTTAAAAAATAAACGTGACAGAGTTTTTTCAATAGTGGCACCTAATTTGTGGAATAGCTTACCTGTACACATAAGAACTGCTCAGACTCTTGGAATTTTTTGAAGTGGAGTTGAGACATTGCGACTTTTCTATTTTATTTGTCTTGCTTGTGTGTGAGCTGTTCTGGACATTGTTAAAGGAGAAATTCACTTCCGGAACAAAAATTTACAGATTATGTACTCACCCCCTTGTTATCCAAGATGTTCATGTCTTTCGTTCTTCAGTCGTAAAGAAATTGTGTTTTCTGAGGAAAACTCCCATCTCATTTTGTCCTCCAACTTCAAAATCGTCCTATATCGCTGCAGAAGTACTGACCCGGTGTTTACAAAGTGAACATGCAAAGAATATCAAACGCCCTTCACAAATATGGATAAAACAGCGATGTAGGATGATTTTGAAGTTGGAGAAGAAAATGAGATGGGAGTTTTTCAACATACCCTAACTGTCATGAACCAGAATACACAGAGTTCACGCAGGACAAGACAAAACAAGCATTTGAGGTTAAAAAGTATATAAATTGGACATTTAAAAAAAAACAAAAAAACAATCGTTTTGCTAGATAAGACACGTACTCCTCTGTTGGGATCGTTTAGAGCTCTTTGAAGCTGCATTTAAACTGCATTTTGGAAGATCAAACTCACTGGCACTATCGAAGTCCACTATATGGAGAGAAATCCTGAAGAACGACAGACATGAACATCTTGGATGACAAGGGGGTGAGTAAATTATCTGTAAATTTTTGATCTGGAAGTGAACTACTCCTCTAAGGAAAAATGACTGGAAAAGTTTAAAGAATTCAAAAGTGTAAAGTGTTTGTCATGTTCTGACCGTAAAGAGTAGTTTAAAAACAATAAAGGGTTTAATTTGTACAGCTTTCACTTAGGACCAAAAATCTCCCTAAAAAATATAAAGATTAAAAATTTTGTCGCGATAATTAAAAAAATGTTGTTGTTGTTTTTTTTGGCCATATCTTAAAGGGGTCATCGGATGCCCATTTTCCACAAGTTATTGTGATTCTTTAGGGTCTTAATGAAAAGTCTCTAATATACTTTGATTAAAAAATTTGTAAAACAACACCCTTTTTGAGCTCTGCTCATTTCGCCCCTCTCTTCTCTCTGTGGAATGATGCGCTTGTTTACTTTATCCGCATGTAGCTGCGTTTAGACGCTAAACTTCCTAACTACCACGTTATAAGGAAAGGCGATCGCAAAGATTCATAAAAAACGCTTATACACACTTCTGCTGTAAGTGAAGCTGGATCAT
>JAHKKF010535784.1:0-35293 GCA_019740295.1 Labeo calbasu | reverse complement strand
CTCCAGATAAAATAAATGTGGAAAATGTTAATAATAAGAATAAGTAAGTGTGCCCATAAGTTATATAAATGTTTATATATATATATATATATATATATGTGTGTATATGTATGTTTATTTTTATGTTTATTTATATATATATATATATATATATATTGAAGACAGAGAGACACTCTATCGAATGCCAACACATATGAAGGGCCTCCCGTTCAATTTCATGCTTATTATTCATTTAGACATGGATATTTGCATTAGGAATGACAAACCCCTCTTACATCATATTGACACCAACCAGGATAGTTATGATATATAAAATTCAGTACTGAAACAAGTATGATTTCACTGTTTTTAATACCATTTCTGATATCACAGCAACTAATAGTCTGTACAGGCTTCTTTATTCAAAAATTAAAACAATGGCATGTAGCTTTTAAATAGGTTTTCCATCTAAATATTTAAGTTGACAATCAGTAATGAAAATCAAAAAATAAAAATGTAACATAGTGATGTACATATAGCAGTAGTTTTGACATTAAGTCATATATTGTGTTTCCTCAGTTTTCCAGACGGGAATGGTGGGTTATCCAGAGGCTCTCACAGATCCCTCTTACAAGTCTCAAATACTAACTCTGACATATCCGCTGATTGGCAATTATGGTGTTCCTGAAGATGAAGATGGAGAGTTTGGACTTAGCAAGGTGTTTTTCCCTTCTTTTATCCACACACTGTTGTCCTTTTAGTACGTCATAATTCTTCTAAAACTGATTGTTCTAATACTACTGATATGATTTGTTCTAAATCTTCCTTTTTGTGGTCTAGTGGTTTGAATCTTCCAAAATCCATGCTGCAGCTCTCATTGTTGGGGAGCTCTCTGAGAATCCCAGTCACTGGAGCTCCGCCAAGTCTCTGGATCAGTGGCTCCGAGAACAAGGCATCCCTGGACTTGAAGGTCAGTCAGTGCAAGTTCTTTATAAAAAAAAAAATAGTTTTGATTTATCCAAGGTGAAGCAAGTGATTTAGTCTAGGTTTTTCAAAACATTGTTGTTCATGTGAAATCAGGCGTTGACACGCGGAGCTTGACCAAAAAGATCAGAGAAAAGGGAACCATGTTGGGGAAAATTGTGGTGGAAGGAACTTCTGCCAGTGACATTCCATTTGATAATCCAGACACCCGGAATCTTGTTAAAGAAGTTTCCATGAAAGTAAGTATCTTGATGTTCTCAGATTAATTTTAATGTGATTAATGTTGTTTAATGACATCTTATTTCTTGTTATGTGTGCCTGATTCAAAAGGAACCAAAAGTTTTTAATCCAGAGGGCACAGTGAGAATCACTGCTATAGACTGTGGCATCAAGTACAACCAGATCCGTTGCCTGTGCCAGAGAGGTGCCCGGGTCACTGTTGTCCCCTGGGATCATCCTTTAGACAGCAATGGTGAGCACTGTTTCTCGCACATTACTGAAAGATGTGTTGGGGTAATCTGTTGTTTTAGGGTGAGAACATGTTTTACATGGATTGAAAACCGGACTTATAAATGCTAATAGTAATTCTAATAATCAGTAGAAAATGATATCTCTGTGTTTGTGTTTTTCTAGATTTTGATGGGTTGTTCATCAGCAATGGTCCTGGCAATCCTGAGTACTGTAAGGAGACAGTAGAGAATATACAGAAGGTGGCATGTGTAGAGAATCCCAAACCAGTCTTTGGGATTTGTCTGGGCCATCAGCTGCTTTCTTTGGTCATTGGGGCAAAGACATACAAAATGAAGTAAGCAATTTGTTCATCTTTTCCACATTCTGCTGACTTCTTTAGGGTAGCTCACCTAAAAATGAGATTCTGTCATGTACTCACCATATAGCTGAATAAAAGTAAAATTTTAATGCAGTTGCAACTACAGAAAGTTTAGTAAAATGGCTTTTAGAAAATTATTAATTTAGTGAGGTTAATATAATAGTCTTCCAGATACATTCTTAATATTTCGTACCTCAAGGAAAATTTTCACTTTTGTAGTTTTAAAAAAGTGTCTTCACTCTAAGTGCAAATAGCCTGCCTTGTTGGCAGAGGCTATGTACACAAACTCCGCCAACCAACATGTGACTAGGCTAGTCAACACACTACAAAAGATGCAAACATAACAGCTCCAGTGGCGCTGTTGGTAAAGCGCATGCTGTGGTCTTTTCGACGTGATCGCTTTTGTAACATTATAAATAGAATCCAGATTTTATCTATAGCTATTTGCACTTAGTGTATATAGACCCGATTGCTATTTGCGCATAGAGTAAATGGCGTCTATCTCTAAGAAAATATGCTATTTTCACTTGGTGTAAATGGTATCTAATTACTTTTTGCACTTAGTGTAAATGGCTTCTATCACTATTTACACTTAATGAAAATAGCTGCTGCCTTAAAAAAAAATTATTAAAACAAGATAAAGATACAGCAGGATTTATGCTGTGTAATTGAACCAGACAGCATCACGTTATGGTTAGTGGATTAAGGGGGTTTGCAGAGGAACAAAAGGCTGATTCCTTGGCCTTCCCATGCCATTCCAGATTTTATGAAGGAGCAGCATGGTGTGAAATCTAGTTTATGCTGAGCTCAGCAGTCTCATCAGGAGCTGGGATGGTCTAGTCTGGTCCTGGGATAAGCAGGAGTGTTTTTGTAAGAGTCCTGTGATAGTTGCTTTGTTTGCTTGTGCTCAAGGCCGTGTGAGATACCAGTCTACAGGCCTGTCTTCGGAAGCGGACAGTCAGTGGGTTCATTCAGATGTGGTTTATGTGTGTGAAGGATTCTATCTTATTGTGATTCTTAAAGGATTAGTTTGCTTCAAAAATAAAAAAATTCTGGTAATTTACTTACCCCCCCCCATGTCATCAAACATTCAAGTCTTTTAGTCAAAATGAAATTTGAGGAAAACATTCCAGGATTTTTCCTCCAATATTCATCTTCAATGGTGGCCAACAGATTGAAGGTCCAAACTGCAGTTGGCCACCACTGAATTCTACTATGTGTAGAAAAATCCCAGAATGTTTTCCTCAAGCTCAATTTATTTTCAACTGAAGAAAGACATCATGGATGACATGGGGTGAGTAAATTATCAGGAAATTTTTCTTCTTTCATTTTAATCCTTTAAAAGCCACAACATCATTCATGGTCCTTATGCCTTTCAGGTATGGTAATCGTGGCCATAACCAACCCTGCATCCATAAAGGAACAAATCGCTGTTTTATCACATCTCAAAATCATGGGTTTGCTGTGGATCCCAAAACTCTCCCAGAAGACTGGGATGTGCTCTTCACCAACGCCAATGACCAAACCAGTGAAGGCATTGTTCATAACCACAAACCACTCTTCAGGTTGGCCTTTATTTCTCATAGATGTAGTAACAGTGGGTATAAGATTATTAAATGTTGTATTAAGTTGTTGATCATTTATATCTGTGTTCTTCTCATTTTCAGTGTCCAGTTCCATCCTGAACACATGGCAGGCCCCACAGACCTTGTCGGTCTCTTTGATGTGTTTCTGGATACCGTCAAAGATGCTAAAGAGGGCAAAGCTGGAAAGTCAGGTGATCTGTTATGACATGCGCCTGTCAAACAAACAGTTCTTGTAGGATTGTTTACACATTTGTTTGTTGTACCGGTGTACTGTAATTACATTATTGTTGTGTTGTAATACTGTTGACATGACTAGTTACTCATAAACCCCTTTATCATTTTTGCAGTTAAGCAAAGGCTAACAGAGCACCTCACTTTCCCTGGATCTCCAGACCCGGAAGCGTTTGTTCGACCTCGTAAAGTTCTGGTTCTAGGTTCAGGAGGACTATCCATTGGACAGGCTGGAGAGTTTGACTATTCTGGATCTCAGGTGAGTGTCAAAGAAAAAAACAAAATGCAAATTAGGGGTGGCATCTCAACTGTTTGGCTGATTATAATAGTAGTAGTAGTGGTAGCAACAGTGGTAGTTGTAGTATTTTGTCAGTTTCTTGCATTAATTGAAACTTGCTTGATCTTGAGTAAATGAGCTTATGATTGAATCTGAATTCAGACAACTGACTGGTGGAAAGACAATGTTTTGAGACAAATCTAATCATCAGTGTAAAAAGTTAACCAAATTTAAATGTATGCAGTTTATTCCCAATGTCATTTATTTTACTCTTTGTTTTTTTTTTCCAGGCTATAAAGGCTCTGAAAGAAGAGAACATCCAAACTGTTCTCATCAACCCGAACATTGCCACAGTACAGACCTCAAAGGGCTTGGCAGACAAAGTCTACTTCCTCCCAATCACACCAGAGTATGTCACACAGGTAGGAAAAAGGTGTCCATCCAAATGTAATTTACATGGTCTAGTTTTCTTGACAGATTCTGAACTAAAATGTGCTTTATAACAAGGGCTTTAGAGTTTAAAATGTTTTTGAGATCAAATGTTCCTCCTGCTGTCCAAATAGGTGATAAAGAACGAGCGTCCAGATGGAGTGTTGCTCACATTTGGCGGTCAGACGGCTCTGAATTGTGGTGTGGAGCTCACCAAGCAAGGAGTGCTGGAAAAATACAAAGTACGTGTGCTTGGAACCCCAGTGGCCTCCATAGAAATGACTGAAGACAGGAAGATCTTTGTGGAGAAGATGGAGGAAATCAATGAGCATGTTGCCCCCAGTGAAGCGGCCATGTCTGTTGAACAGGTCAGCTCATTACTCTATTGTACATGAGGGCATCTCAAATGTTTTAGTACCAAATTAGCTTTCCTGAAAATGCCAGCTTTATATATCTGATTATTTTTAACAAAACTATTTGTATTGCTGTTAAAATACTTTTACTGTTTTAATTTTCTCATTGTATTCTTGGTCCAATATTGTGCGATTTCTATAGGCAGTGGCTGCTGCTGAGAGACTCGGCTATCCCGTTCTTGTCCGGTCTGCATTTGCCCTTGGTGGACTGGGTTCAGGCTTTGCCAATAATAGAGAGGAGATGATCACATTGGTCACTCAGGCCTTTGCCCACACATCACAAGTCCTGGTCGACAAATCTCTCAAAGGCTGGAAGGAAATAGAGTACGAGGTGGTGCGGGACGCCTATGACAATTGCGTTACGGTATGAAGCACCTAGATCTGTGGTTTCCCTTTTATACTAACATTTTCATTTATACCGATATGTCTTTACGTTCTACCAGTATGTGTTTTAACATTTGTTCTTTTCTAATTTGATTTCTTTTCATTTAGGTTTGTAACATGGAGAACGTTGATCCTCTAGGAATCCACACTGGGGAGTCCATAGTGGTTGCTCCTAGTCAGACGCTGAATGACTATGAATACAATATGCTGAGAAACACAGCCATTAAAGTTATTCGCCACTTGGGCATTGTGGGAGAGTGTAACATTCAGTATGCCCTAAATCCTGAATCTGAACAGGTAATTCAGTCATTTATATCATCCAGAAATAATGAGTCTCAGGAAGAAGTGGTCAACCCATAATCTCATTCTTTGTGTCTTGACAGTACTACATCATTGAAGTCAACGCTCGTCTCTCACGAAGCTCTGCGTTGGCCAGTAAGGCCACAGGTTACCCCCTAGCCTACGTGGCTGCCAAGCTCGGCTTGGGAATCCCTTTGCCCAAGCTTAAGTGAGTTCTTTCTTTGAAATGAGCTATTATATAGAATGCAATTGTACACTTCAGTGTTGTTCTTTTCAAAGTTGCTTAAAAGTGACTGTTTTCCAGGAATTCGGTGACTAATTCCACAACAGCCAACTTTGAGCCCAGTCTGGATTACTGTGTGGTGAAGGTTCCTCGTTGGGATTTGAGCAAGTTCCTCAGAGTCAGCACTACAATCGGCAGTTCCATGAAGAGCGTTGGTGAGCTATATATATATATATATATATATATATAAAAATATAAAAAAGCTGGGACTAAATTCTAAATGCACATAGTTACTAAAACCTACTCTGAAATAAAATGAAAACTGAAAATATTAAAATGCAAGATCATTTAAAATATTAATGAATACTATGTAAATAATACTAAAATAAGTTTGGATTATTGTGTGGTGAAGGTTTCTCTTTGGGATTTGAGCAAGTTCCTCAGTCAGCAATACAATTGGCAGTTCCATGAAGAGCTTTCATGCAAAAAAAAAAAAAAAAAAAAATTGCAGTAGAAATCTGTATAACTAAAACTATTAAAAAATTAGTCTTTAATTTAAATAAAATTAAATAGAATTAAATAAATATTTGAAGAAAAATTTAGATGAAAAATAAATTTAAAAAATAAACATTAAAATGAAATAATATACATTAGATGGAAAAACTGAACAAAAACTTGAATTACTAAAATTAATAAACCTGAAATAAATGTGAAGTAAATTTAAAAAAAATAAAATAAAATAAAATATTTAAACATTTTAAATATAATTACATAGAATGAAAAGTAAATTTACATGGAAAATCTTTTAGATGAAAAATAAATTAAATTAACATTTAACATTTTAAAATGGAAAAATAAATATTAGATGGAAAAAACTGAAGAAAAACTTGAAGTACTAAAGTGACTAAATATTTAAAGTAAAAACTTAATTACTAAAATTACTAAATTATAAATGCACAATTTCTAGAACCTAATCTAAAATAAAATGAACACTGAAAATATAAAAACACAAGATAATTTACTATATAAATAATACTAAAGTAACACTACCTCAAACATACTGTACTTGCATTTATAGGAGTTTAGTGTAACAAGTGTGTTTTGGTTGGATTTACCAGTTTTGACTTCTTATAATATTTAGCAGCCAGCAGCCTTTTTATTGGCTATTTCTAGTTTTTTTTAAATTGCAAAAATGTAAAAACTTATATTGTTGTTATTAAACGAAGTTGATGGTAATTGTAAGAAGGACTGTTAACAGTTTGCATTTTACTGGGTTTTTCATGTGGTGTTCAAATTTGTGCATATTTAATAAGCATACGGTTTAATTGTTTTAATTGTTAAAACCCCTACCATTGTATTTAAAAATACTTGTTTGTGAATTTTAATATGGCGAAGTTCTGTTTATTAAAGAAAAAGCTCAATTTTAGCCTGTTTAGTTCAGAAGGTGCTATCTTTTCTAAACTCACATGTCCAATATGTTGTGATCTCATTCAGCACTCTCTTCCATTTCAGGAGAAGTGATGGCCATTGGCCGCAGCTTTGAAGAGGCCTTCCAGAAAGCTTTGAGAATGGTGGATGAGAACTGTGTTGGTTTTGACCACACCATCAAACCGGTGTCTGAAGAGGTCTGTACTGAAGTTGCACATCTTCCGTCTCATTCGCATGTCCGATTCACATTTTCACAGGCTGACAAAAACCTACATGGAAACAAATTATTATTATTTTTTTTTTTCCCGTCATATCTCAGGAGCTGCAGACACCCACAGACAAGCGCATCTTTGTTCTGGCAGCTGCCCTGCATGCCGGCTACACCGTTGAACGCCTTTATGAGCTGACCAAGATAGACCACTGGTTTCTGCACAAGATGAAGAACATTGCAGACCACGAGAAACTTCTAGAGGCATATAATCAGGACGAGAGTGCCATGCCACCAGAGGTCATGAGGAAAGCCAAGCAGCTGGGATTCTCCGACAAACAGATTGCCCAAGCTGTGCAAAGGTACTCAGGATAAACTGCTGATGCAAAAAATCACAACTGTCAATTCTAGACTATTTAAACAAGGAATAGTTAAAATGGGCTTTTGTAGACAACTAAATCTTTACTTTTTATCCTGACGCAGCACTGAGCTGGCTGTGAGGAAGATGAGACGTGACTGGAAGATCCTTCCAGTGGTCAAACAGATTGACACAGTGGCCGCCGAGTGGCCTGCTCACACCAACTATCTGTACCTGACCTATCACGGCTCAGAAAGCGACGTGGTTTTCGAGCAGCCCCATGTCATGGTAATCGGTTCTGGGGTTTACCGAATTGGAAGCAGCGTGGAGTTCGATTGGTGTGCTGTTGGGTGTATTATGGAGCTGAGGAAGGTGAGGCATCCATATTAAGGGAAAAAGGACTTGTGGCTTGAAATATAGCATAAATGTATTATTTTGTCAAATTTCAGTGTGTATTTGAGAACTGTTTGTTTTGCAGATGGGATACAAAACAATTATGGTGAACTACAACCCAGAAACAGTCAGCACAGATTACGATATGTGCGACAGGCTGTATTTTGATGAGATCTCATTTGAGGTAAGAAATGTTATAAACAAGTTATGTTTAAAATGCTAATATTAGTAATAATTATAATAATAAAGTATTTAATAAAATAATTTTAAAAAGGTATAATTAATGTGTAATATACAGTTGAAATCAAGTGTTTTTTTTTTGTTTTTTTTTCCTTCATGAGTCCCTTGCAGTTTTTCAACAGTTAAACTGCAAACTGTTCTTCAGAAAAATCCTTTAGGTCCCACAAATTCTTTGGTTTTTCAGCATTTTTGTGTATTTGAACCCTTTCCAGAAATGACTGTATGATTTTGAGATCCATCTTTTCACAACTAAGAGACTCATATGAAACTATTACAGAAGGTTCAAATGGTCACTGATGCTCCAGAAGGAAAAACGATGCGTTAAGAGCCGGGGGTTGAAGACTTTTGAAAAGAATGAAGATGTGTACATTTTTCTTATTTTGCCTAAATATAATTTTTTTTTTTCATTGAGTACTGCCCTTCAGAAGCTACAGAAGGTACTTGCATGTTTCCCAGAAGACAAAATGTTAAATTTACCCTGATCTTCAAATTCAAAAGTTTTCACCCCCCGGCTCTTAATGCATTGTGTTTTCTGCTGAAGCATATTTAGGTTAATACCTTATTATTTAGGTGAGTACTAAAGGAAAGAATAATGCATTTTTGTGTGTTCCCTCTTATTTTGGTAAAATAATTATCTGCAAAGTGTATGTGAACTTTTGACTTCAGCTGTATTTAAAAAGAAAATGTAATGTATTAAAAATTAATAAATATTACTTTAATTACTTTTTTTTTTTTTTTTTTTTTTTTAAATGTAATAAATAAAATACTTTTCAATTCAACAAAAAAAATTCAATATTTAATCTTCCTGCTTTTAATAAAGTCACCTGTTTTTAATGACAGGTGGTGATGGACATATACGAGATGGAGAATCCAGAGGGAATTATTTTGTCCATGGGTGGACAGCTGCCCAACAACATTGCAATGTCCTTGCATAGACAGCAGTGCAGGATCCTGGGCACCTCACCTGAGTTCATTGATTCTGCAGAGAACCGCTTCAAATTCTCCAGGATGCTGGACACCATAGGAATCAGCCAGCCCCGATGGAAAGAGCTATCTGATACTGAGGTAAGATATATAGAGAATTAATTCAACTCCAAGGAACACTCTGGAAGTGTAGTGTGAAATGAATAACCAAAGAACGACCTAAGTTCTTCTATAATTGCTTGTAACTTCAAATACCCTCTTGACATTTCTCTTGTAGTCTGCAGTGGGTTTCTGTGAGACGGTGGGTTATCCCTGCTTAGTGAGGCCATCGTATGTTCTCAGTGGGGCCGCTATGAATGTTGCCTACTCAGACACTGACATGGAAAAGTTCCTGAGCAGTGCTGTTGCTGTGTCAAAGGAACACCCTGTTGTTATCTCCAAATTCATTCAGGAGGCCAAGGTTAGTCAATAAAAACATTTTAAGTCGGTACAGACCGCTCCCACCCTCAGGCTGTTCCAGTTAACTGTAATATGCACGTGCGTTTATATGGGTGAGGTGAATTAATAACTAGGTAATGCTGTCAGTTGGCACAAAATAAAAAATCGCTTGTTTGAACAGGTTTTTCACAACAAATGTCACTTGAGGTACGAATGTTGCACAATATAACAGTTCATTTCTTGCCCAAAGTTCTGATTTGTCTTTCCAGTTGCTAGTGTTGCTCAAATTATTGGGAGTGGATGAGTTTCATGAAAACTTCTGATATGATTGTAGTTTTGCTGCCATATAATACAGATTATCAGATGATGTTAGATCTTTTAGTTAGACCATTAACTACTTTAGTTACCATGAACTAAGAATGAACAGTACTTTTACAGCATTAATGTTAATTTCAACATTTACTAATGCATTATTAAAATCAAGTTTTTTTTTAACATTAGTCATTGCACTGTGAATTAACATGAACTAACAGTGAACAATTGAATTTTCATAACTAACCGTAACAAAAATTAATAAAGTGCAATAAATGTAGTTTGTTGTTCATTTGTTAGTAAATACATTAACTAATGAAACCTTAGTTTAAAGTGTTACCAATATAATGTATTTACTTGTTCAAACGTTAAATCATTCATCTAATATTTGTTT
Organism: Labeo calbasu; assembly: GCA_019740295.1. Lineage (NCBI taxonomy): Eukaryota > Metazoa > Chordata > Actinopteri > Cypriniformes > Cyprinidae > Labeo > Labeo calbasu. Next base: position 24,963 of record JAHKKF010535784.1, on the reverse strand, counting down.
TAGTATTTCATCTCGTTGTGTTTTTTTTTTTTTTTTTTTTTTTTTTTTTTTTTTTCCTCCCCCTGATCCTTATTAACTTTTGAGTTCTGTAGAATTGCTGTGTTGGATGTTTAAAACTAATGTGGCAGCAGATTTGCACCGTTCATTTATTTATTTATTATGTTTGGCCGTCAGGAAATAGATGTGGATGCTGTGGCCTGTGATGGAGTGGTCATTGCCATAGCGGTGTCTGAGCATGTGGAGAACGCAGGCGTGCATTCTGGAGACGCAACGCTAGTGACTCCTCCTCAGGACATCAACCAGAAAACCATGGAGCGCATTAGGTTGATCGTTCACGCCATTGGCCAGGAGCTTCAGGTCACTGGCCCCTTCAACCTGCAGCTCATTGCCAAGGTGAGAAGTAACAATTTGTTTTTTTTTCTTTAGCTAGGATGAGTGAGTTTCAAAATATTTGGTGCTGAAACTAAATCATGCATGTTTGTCAACAGGATGATCAGCTGAAGGTGATAGAATGCAATGTGCGAGTCTCACGCTCCTTCCCTTTTGTGTCCAAAACACTTGGTGTCGATCTTGTTGCCCTAGCAACAAGAGTCATATTGGGAGAGGAAGTCGAGGCTGTCGGGCTGATGAAGGGGAATGGCATTGTGGGAGTTAAGGTACTTCCAGTGAATTTTGGTTTTTGATGTGAACACATGAACTGATCTCAGTGTTTTCCAAAATCTACATAAGCTTGATCTGTATTTGACCCTCAGGTTCCTCAGTTCTCCTTCTCACGGTTGGCCGGAGCAGATGTAGTTTTAGGTGTTGAAATGACCAGCACTGGAGAAGTGGCCTGCTTCGGAGAGAACCGATATGAGGCTTATCTAAAAGCCATGCTGAGCACCGGGTTCAAAATCCCTAAAAAGAATATTCTCCTCTCAATTGGAAGTTACAAGGTAATGGCTTATTTTACAGTAAGTTGGTTCATTTGAGTCTGTTCCAATTAATTTCAGTCATAATCTGATTCAGATTACTGGAAGCTGTGGTATGTTAATTTCACCACCAACAACATTGCTTACACCTTTACATACGTAAGGCTATGACATTTAACAATGTCTGATTTCTTAAAGGGATAATTCACCCAAAAATTAAAATTACTCGCCCTTAAACCATCCTAGGTGTATATGACTTTCTTCTTTTAGACTAATGCAATCAGAGTTGCCTTAAATGTCCTGACTCTTCCAAGCTTTATAATAACAGTGAATGGCTGTTGAGATTTTTAAGTCCAATAAAGTACATCCATCATAAAAATACTCCACACAGCTCTGGGGGATTAATAAAGGCCTTCTGAAGTGAATCGATGTGTTTGTGTAAGAAAAATATCTATATTTAAAACTTTATAAACCATTACCTCTAGCTTCCGCTGGCTGTCGTATGCGTGTTCATGAGAGAGTGGCGTTCCAGCGGATGATATTCCAGGTGGTTGGATATTTTTCTTAGACAAATGCATCAATGCTCTTCAGAAGGCCTTTATTAACCCCCTAGAGCAGGGGTGCTCAACCCTATTCCTGGAGATCTACCTTCCTGCAGAGTTCAGCTCCAACCCTAATCAAACATACCTGAACCAACTAATTAGGATCCGAAGGAGCATTGATGATTACAGACAGGTGTATTTGATCAGGCTTGGAACTAAACTCTGCAGGAAGGTAGATCTCCAGGAACAGGGTTGGGCACCCCTGCCCTAGAGCTGTGTGGAGCACTTTGAATGATAGATGAATGCACTTTATTGGACTTCAAAATCTCAACAGCCATTCACTGCCATTATAAAGCTTTGAGGACATTCTTAGTATAACTTTGATTCTATTCGTCTAAATTAAATGAATCATATTTACCTAGGTTGGTAAATCACGGGGTAATTCTCATTTTTGGGTGAACTATCTATTTAAATGAAAGAAATGTAAAGTATTCAATTTAAATTCTTTCAGAATAAGAGCGAGCTCCTGCAGACAGTCCAGACTTTGGAGATTTTGGGTTACAGCTTGTATGCCAGTCTAGGCACTGCTGACTTCTACACTGAACATGGAGTCAAGGTACAGTGAATAACAATCATCTTATACAGCTAAATGAATAATTTTACATTTAAAAAAAAAAAAAAATAAAAAAAATTAAAATCTGTTTATGTCTCTTATCAGGTGATGGCAGTGGACTGGCCGTTTGAAGAGGAGGGTGACTGCCCTAATAAGGACAAACAAAGGAACATCATGGACTATCTGGAGGAGAACCATTTTGACTTGGTCATCAATCTGTCCATGAGAAACTCCGGTGGAAGACGCTTGTCTTCCTTTGTGACTAAAGGTTACCGTACACGTCGAATGGCCATTGACTACTCTGTACCACTCATCACTGACATAAAGTGCACAAAGTTGTTTGTTCAGGTAAGCTGTGACGAACTCACATTGCTAATGACCCCACAAAATGAAAAGTTTATGCTACAGATGTGGTCATTAAAAATGCGTGAAAAAGAATGTGTCTGTCAGTCAGTCCAGGTGGCATTCATGTCACATTTCTTCCATTTTGAAACGTTTGCAAAATGTTTTATTCACTTTGTTCTGCAGGTGGAAAAAAATGAAACTACTTTCTGTATAAAGTCAGTTTAGGCAGTGATTTCTCTAATTTTAAAAGCAATATATTTTCAATTAACAATCTGATAAGGTTAAACAGAAAAAAAATAGAAAAATAACAATACCTTTCCCTATTTTCACTATGGAACAAATAAAATTGTCTTGTTGCGTTTCTATATCATTCTGCAATTATTCGTTTTCAATTTTTGTTTTTATTTAACCATCTGTAATCCTCGCAAACAACCCTCACTTTCATTAAACATTAAAATGCACTGTTAAAATAGAAATAAACAAATAAAATATATTTCAAAACAACCATAAATAGTCTAACAGAAAATAACCATGCTGTGAAAACGCAGTAATTTTCCACATGGTTTGTAAATAAAATGATGTGAATTTCCTTTTTTTTTTTTTTATTTTATTTTGGGGGGGGGATTTTTAAGGGTATTTGTTTACAAAAAAAAAAAATGGATAATGATAAAACAATTTGCATTACAAGTGCAAAAGATTGTTTGGATTTTATTGTCCAACACACTATAACTAGGTTATGATAAATAGTAATGAATTGTAACAGTATTTTGTGAGATTTTATTAAAAAAAAAAAAAAAAAAGAAATGTTATGGTTGTTTACAGCTACAGGTAATTTTACATTATACATGTAATTTTAATGTAACATTACATTTTGTATTTTCTCTTTTTTTGTGTGTTTTAAATGCAGGTAAAATTGTTATTATTAATAATAGTATTTATATATTTTTTTAAGTGTACAGCACATCTCTGAAGAAACGTTCCAAAAGAAGTACATGCACTAGTGTGTTTTTTGGACATTTTGTTGATTTCATGTCATTTGTGTTCTTGACTCAGACTCTATTCATTGGAGTGACATTTAATGTAAATGTGTGGAATGGAAAGCACACTGTGTACTTTTACTGCAGTAAAACAGTACGTACACAAGGTCACGTCCAGAGAATGTGATGAGTGCGTGCATATTTATAAGATTTATTTTTATTAATCGCAGCTTGTGCATGGCATCACGCTCATGGTATTCTGGATGGCAAAAATGTGTCAGCAAGCAGTTTTTTTTTTTTTTTTTTTTTTTTTTTCAGTAGCTTTGNAAAATGTGTCAGCAAGCAGTTTTTTTTTTTTTTTTTTTTTTTTTTTTCAGTAGCTTTGAGAAAGTGGTGAGGACAAAATCAAATCAAAATAATAGAGGGAGTGGTCCTTTCAGTTAGGCAGTGAGGATCAAAACAAGTCTATGCGCTGTCTGGTGGATGTTCTGTTCTGGGAAGTGTGTTTTTGTTTTTTGTTTTTTTGGTCTGACTAGTCCTGTGGCGTTCGGGTTGTGATCCTGCTTGGATAAACACGCGTTTTTAAGTCCACATTTGTTTATGCTGTTGTACCTCTGAAATTCTGAAGATTGTAATGTTTGTGGGGTTGACAGGCGCTGAGGCAAATTGGCCAGGCTCCTCATGTAAAGACTCATGTAGACAGCATGACCTCACAGAAACTCATCCGTTTACCTGGTGAGTATGGTTGTGTTATTTTTGAGGGTTGCCAGAACAAATATATCACAGAGATTTATTTAATTTATTGTGTGTCTAAAGGTTTGATTGATGTCCATGTGCATCTGCGGGAGCCTGGTGCCACCCATAAAGAGGACTTCTCCTCGGGCACAGCTGCTGCCCTGGCTGGAGGAATCACTATGGTGTGCGCCATGCCCAATACCAACCCTGCCATCATTGACCCCAGCTCCTTCGCTATGGCACAGAAGGTAACATCAACAAATTACATATTCAGTTGGTTATTTACATGAAAGCAAATGAGGAAATTTATGGACTTTTTCTCTGTCATGAATACGTCTAGCTTGCTAAGGCTGGGTGCCGCTGTGATTATGCTCTTTTTGTGGGGGCGGCATCAGACAATGCCACGCTACTTCCATCCATTGCAAGCTCTACAGCTGGTCTGAAGATGTACTTGAATGACACCTACTCCACTTTGAAAATGGACAATGTTTCTCTGTGGATGGAGGTGAGGAAACTTGTATACAATAAGTATTATATTTGAATTAATTTTGTGTTTTAAATAAGTGTACTTTTATTTGAATATTGATTTATGTTGTTTGGATTTGAAATTGGTTTAAAACAATTTATTTTATTTTTTGTAATTAAATTTTAAATAAGAGATGTTAAATTAAAAATAAATATGCAGTTGATTTAAAAATAATTGTATATAAATTAAAAAATTTAACATTTGTTTTAAATGCATTTTATTTTAAATATTTTATTTTTTATGATGCAATTTGTCATGCTTTACTATCGTGTCATGCTTTACTATCGTGTCACATGCTAGATTTTGATTATTTTCTTTGCATGCAGCACTTTGAAAAGTGGCCAAAGCACTTGCCCATTGTGGCACATGCAGAAAAGCAGACGGTGGCTGCAATCTTGATGGTGGCGCAACTATATCAGAGACCCGTTCATATCTGTCATGTTGCCAAGAAAGAAGAGGTAAGAATTCTTGTTGTATGTGGTGCAGAAGTAGCGTTAGACTTGAACATTGTTCGTCATTTTGACGGATCGGGTCGGAAAAACCTGTCATAATCTTTTATTACTTGTCATTTTAATTTTAATATTTTAATTACAATAACACACTTAATTGCTTTTATTTTAGTTCACATTTTCATTCATACTTCTGAACGTAAAGGACCATATAGGCTTATGCATTTACGATTCGTAAATCCCAGTTGACCTTTTGGTCTATGCTGTTTTCAGTTGATAACATTAATGACAACAGTACATGGTGTGCTGTGTGCCTCCCATCCAATAAATTGCAGTAGTTTAAGCTTTGTGTTACTTTTAACATTAAACAAGTCTCAGATTTCAAGTTCTGTCCATTTCATAAGGAAATTCAAGCAATAAATACCGTTTTGGTGCTCTTTAATGTGGCGCGAGAGATCGATGTAGCTATCGGGTACTGGTCTGTGCGTAATCAAACGCATAGCAAAACATTCGTGAGGATTTCATTTTTGTTCTGGATCCAGTGCTCTGCTGCTACACTGGAGCGCTCTCGCCACCAACTGGACCGGGATGGGAATTACAGTTAGAAGTTACAATAGATCAACCTCAGTGTAATCTGTCAAAGTGACGGACGGCATTCAGATTTTTCCAAAGTCCCTTTAAGGCAAGTCATTTCACTCGGCGGCCATCTTTGAAATGCCTTCTGGGCAGGCAAGTGCAGCTCCTATCTATTTGAATGGGGAAACATCAAATTCTCCAAAACTGTCCAAGCTTACGATTAAATTTCATATTTGAAATCACCAATGAAATCTGGCAACAAACTACCTCATAAATATCGTTCCTTATGCTCCAATAGCTTTAAATTTTCGATTTACGCTACCTCTGATGTGGTGGTGTAATAACTGCAATTTATTTGCTTTTATATATTGATACATTTTCATCCAGGTTCTTTGTGTTCCTGTGATTTGTCACTACCTAAAATCATACATTGTTTCTCAGATTCTGATCATTCGAGCTGCTAAACAAAAGGGCATCCAGGTGACATGTGAAGTGGCACCTCACCATCTCTTCCTGTGTGACGATAACGTGGCTGCCATTGGGAACGGCAAGGCGCAAGTGCGGCCCATGCTTGGGACACGTGAGGACATGGAGGCGTTGTGGGAAAATCTAGACATCATTGACTGTTTCGCAACAGACCACGGTAATAATGGGATCAAATATCTCATCAATTATTTTTTTGTTTGCCTGACAAATAAGTGTACAAACCTGTTTTAAAATCCCTATTTTATCTGCTATAAAAATAAAAGTAAAAGTGTTAATTGAAGAATCTGAACCCAAACCTAAATGGCCACACCTGAACAGTTCTTGGATGGATTTATTTACGCATTTATTTTTTTATTTTAAACTTTCAGCCCCGCATTCAGTAGAGGAGAAAAACTCTGAGAAACCTCCGCCAGGTTACCCAGGTCTGGAGACGATGCTGCCTCTGCTGCTCACGGCCGTGAGCGAAGGTCGCCTTACCGTTGATGACATCATCAAGAGGCTCTATGAAAACCCCAGTAAAATATTCTCTCTTCCTGCTCAAGAGGACACTTATGTAGAGGTATTTCAGTTTGACAAAGTTCAGATGGTGATGCCTAAAAACTAAAAGTTTTCAGATTTCAAAGTGATACTTGAATTTTCCAGGTGGATTTGGAGCAAGAGTGGACTATTCCGAAGCACATGCAATTCACCAAGTCAAAGTGGACGCCATTCGAGGGCATGAAAGTGAAGGGAAAAGTCATGAGGGTGGTGCTCAGAGGAGAGGTGGCCTACATTGATGGACAGGTAAAGCTAATGTTCGAATACACTGCTGTTCAGAAGTTTGGTGTTGGTACGGTGTAATATTTTTGAAAGCAATCTTTTATGCTTTTTATAATTTTAAAAATAATATTATAACAATAATATAACTGTATTTTAAGACATTACTCCAGTTTTTAGCTTCATGTGATCCTTCAGAAATCATTCTAATATGCTGATTTGGTGCTCAAACATTTATTAGTATCAGTGTTGAAAAGTTGTGCTGCTTAAATGACAAAAACATTATTTTAAATCGAAATCTTTGGAACAGTGTAAAGTCTTCGCTGTTACTTTTTTTTTTTTTTTTTTTTTTTTTTTTTTTCTTGCATTCTTTCTGATTTAAAAAAAAATTTTTTTTCAAAAAAAAAAAAAAAAAGAAAAGAAAAATCGTTAGCTGTGTTTCCAGTGTTTAGTGGCTTCCCTTAAGCCTTTGTTCCCTTTGCGTTGCTTATTTGAAAATGTTCATGCGATTATTCCAATTTTTGCACGAAAGTTACATTTGCAACTTTGGATGGAAACCCAGCTATTGATTTCTATGTTTAATTGTTCCCCTTTCTCTTAAGGTATTGGTACCTCCAGGTTATGGTCAGGATGTGAAGTCTTGGTCAACACCCCCACCAGGAACAACCGAGGTGATAAAGGATGCTCCTAAGGTAATGCGTGAACTGACGTTTTCAAAAACCTGAACATGCATTGTTCATGTTTCAGCTTTTGCTTTCTAATATGCACTGGCAAACAAATAACCCATCCATCCATTCTCCAAATTGCTTATTTTCTGTAGTGTCATGGGAAGCAAATAAATGCCAAGTTCGGTCATGAAACTCTGGATGGCGCAGGCTGATGGGTCGTTAACACAAACTGATAATATTCACAGCATTAAACTACTTGGCACAAGCTGATTGGTTCATGTTGCATACACAACCAATGTGCTTGTTGCGCTACGTTTAAATTCTGGTTAACATTCCCTAGAGCAGTTCGCAGCACGCTTTGAGTTCCTCTGAAACCCTCCACCTCCCCAGCTCCACCTGTATAGATCTGCTAAGGGTTATGCTGTTTGTGTAATTTATGTAAATACTCACAGCACTGTATTGACGTATATATTAGCCATAGCAAGTTCCTGTACCTGCTTCGCAGCAGCAATAATCTACAACAACAGCAATTACCAACTGCTGCAGCAATTCAGCATTGTAGCAGATCTGTTCCACCAAGATCAAATACATAAATGTTGTCATATCCATCACAATGCTAAAATTTTCTGAGTTGTCATGATGGAACTATGCTTGTTAATTTACAGCGTCTGAGTGAGGCAATTACTCCTGAGCGCCCCCGTCAGGCAGCACCTGTTGATGTGGTCCGTAGCCGTGCCCCGAGCCCACGCCGTTCAATTGGGGACGGGCGCTTCATTCTCCCGCCTCGTATCCACCGTGCATCCGATCCCGGCCTGCCTCCAGGTACTGTTGGCATACAAAGTATTGCCTCAGAGCTTGTGCATGAGTTTGTGTGCCAAATGAACCACTGTACTGTAAATAATTGGTTTACAGTTACAATTTGTTAAATTCAGGCAGTGGTTCAGTTGGATGTCAGCTTTTGTTTGCAAGCATCAGTTGTTTGAGTTCGCTTGTCACATGAACTTGCAAATGGTTCAGCTGAAACATTTGCTGGTCCACTATGATCATATCTTAAGCAAGATATGTTTTTATATGCAGGTTTCAAAAGATCTACCATACAACCTCAAAGGGCATTGGGTAAAGTCCATGTGATGTGTATAGTTTCATCAAATCAATATCCAAGTCTCATGATTTTGCAACTGTAAATAAAATTCATATCAATATGAATGTCTTTTTTTCCCAAGCATGCAGTGCAATTGAACAGACTTAAATCCTCTAGAATATCTGTGAGATGTTGTTCTTTATCCCTTAAAATCAACTTGGAAATAACTAACAAATTATATAAATGCATGCCAAATTTATTTAAAACCAGATTTTGAAGAGGAAAAAAAAATGCTTTTTTTTTTTTTTCCTCTTCAGGTTCACAGGTTTTTTTTTTTTTTAAGAAAACTAAAAATTTCACAAGAAGTTCATCAGCAATCATAATAAACATTTAAAAAAAAAACTGTTACAATTATAACTGTACAGTTACTAATCCATTGTTTTTCAAACTATGTGCCTCGATGTATGAGCAGCTGAAGAGGAGGTGTCATTAAGAGCACCGTATGATGCAGGTTTGACATTGTAGTGATGTTTACCAGAGCTTTGCCACCCTTACCTTCTGTTCTCTCTGCCGTTCTTTGTTCCTAGATTCATTTCATGGGCATATTGTAGTCTTCACACAAGCATAATCAATACAAGAAATGACAACAAGGTTTCTTTCCCTGCATTGCCCATGCTTTGCTTGCATGCTGTTCCTTGTGGTTCAGGTTGATCCAAATGAGCTCTTATGCCGTGTCCAGTTATTGGCATAAAGTGAGATTTACTGAAACATGGCAGTGATGTATTTGTTGCTGATTGTGACGTTATTCTGCTTCCATTACCAGAATTGGCTCCCCCAGTGGATGCATATGCGCACCCTCCTCCCCTGGCCAGGATCCTGTCACCTCAAGCTGGGCAGCAGCAGATCCTGCCCCACCCCCAGACCTCCCCTCTGCTGCACCCGCTGGTGGGACAGCACATCCTGTCCGTGCGCCAGTTCAGCAAGGAACAGGTGACATCATGTTATCTGTCCTGTTGTCAAGTCCAGGAATATTGTATATGTGTATTTACAGTGGCTCATCAATCTTTCCTGTCTGTCTTGGGCTTTCAGATGTCGCACTTGTTCAATGTGGCACATACTCTTCGTCTGATGGTGCAGAAGGAAAGACCCTTGGATATTTTGAAGGTATACGGACTACTATTTTTTTTTTTTTTTTTTTTCTCTTCACTCGTACTAAAAGACTTGTTAATGACATGAAGGATCCACAATTCTTTCTTGAAAGAGTGGAATGACCAGATTGGACCTGTTGACCACAATATCTTTGGATTGCTGAGAGCCATTCTGTCACATAAAAGAGTAGATGTCACTGGATGATTTATAGTTTATTACAGCCTGTCTTTAGCATTTATTACATAAACCATACATAAACCAGCAGGAGTATTTAACTGCTCAAGTCAGCAGCAGTCTGGAGTCAGGATGTTGTTCAATCTGGCATTGACGTGTCAGTTTGAAGTAGATCTCTTCCTTAAGGAATGGGCATCTGTGGCCCTTGGAAACAGAAGCTCTTGCTGAAGAGAGAACTCCTTATTTTATTAATTCTGCTCATCTTCTTCTAGGGTAAAGTCATGGCCTCCATGTTCTACGAGGTGAGCACTCGCACCAGCAGTTCGTTTGCAGCAGCCATGCACCGTCTGGGGGGGTCGGTGGTGCATTTCAGTGAGTCCACATCCTCCACGCAGAAGGGCGAGTCTCTGGCTGATTCTGTTCACACCATGAGCTGCTACTCTGATGTCATTGTTCTGCGTCACCCCGTACCTGGAGCTGTAGAGGTGAATTTTAATGGAATGTACACTAGCATCTTCTATGCTCAGCAAGGATGCATTTATTTGATCATTATGAAATATTATTAAAATAATTTGAATTATTGTGCTATATCTTCAAATGTAATTAATTCCTGTGATGCCAAAGCAGAATTTTCAGCAGCCATTACTCCAGACTCTTCAGTGTCACATGATCCTTCAGAAATTGATCTAATATGCTGATTTGGTGCTCACAAACTTATTAACAGTTGCACTGCTTAATATTTGGAAACTGTGATACATATTTTCAGGATTTTTTTTAAATAGCAGGTTCAAAAGAACAGCATTTATTTGAAATGGAAAATGTTGGTAATGTTATTTTATAACATCTTTGTCACTTTTGATCAACTGAATGCATCTTTGATGAATTAAAGTATTAACTTTTCCCCTTTTGAATGGTAGACAACATGACATCAAAATGTCTTTTTTTCCTTCATAAATATTCCTTGCCTTTCTGTTTGCGATTCATCAATGTATGTTAGGATGCAAAATTCACTTTTACATGGTGTTTGCATATAAATCTGTTTTGGTGTGTAGACACAACCACCCTACAATGATAAAATCCATTCACTTTTTTTTTTTTTTTTTTTTTTTTTTAATCCCAAAAAACCTGAACAGTCTCAATTATCAATCCGTTTTGATTTTCTGAGCAGTATGATGTCATATTGCCCTCAGCCATATGTACGCTGTCCATCATTTTCTCCGTGCTCAAGCAGCTTTAGCGACAACAGTGTCTTGTAAGCACTGCAGGTGTTTTGTATTTGGATGTTAAAGTAAATAACGCAATGAATTGTATGTTTTTGATGGTGATGCACCACTGAATACATTATAAATTGAAGAGGGGGTGGATTGAGCAGTAGCTCATTATCATTTAAAGAGCCGTGCACTCAAACGGGTCGCTGTGAAAAGAGATGTTTTTGACCAGGTAAAAAGGGTGATTTACATGACCATTGAGGAACTTTTGCTTTCAAAGTATGTTGTAGACATTTCACAAAGACCATAAAGAATCAACTTAAACTCTAAACGATACCAACTTGTGGAAATGAGCATCCGATGTTCCCGTTAAAATTTGTTTTTTATATGTTGGTGTTTGCTGAAAATAATTTGATCTGTGCCGCAGTCTAAACAGAAAATCCTTCTTGTTTTGTAGAGTGCGGCAAGGCATTGTCGGCGGCCGGTGATCAACGCTGGTGATGGTGTTGGAGAACATCCCACTCAGGCCCTTCTGGATATCTTTACAATCAGAGAGGAGCTGGGAACAGTCAATGGCATGACTGTGAGTTCACATGGGAAAAAATATTGTCATAAACCGTTAGCTTGTTGTGATTTCCACTTGGAGCTGAAGTGTGTAATTTCTGTGCCACTGGCATCACCAAACAGAATGCTGCTGTGTTGCTGTGGTTGCAATGCTTGAAAAGAGCAAGGTTTTGATGTTTCATTTCTAATTTGTTACATTTTAGATTACAATGGTAGGCGATCTGAAACATGGGCGCACTGTGCATTCTCTGGCTAGACTTCTCACTCAGTACAGGATCACCTTACGCTACGTGGCCCCCAAGAACCTCAGCATGCCTGACGAGATCATCGACTTTGTGGCCTCGAAAGGCATTAAACAGGTGTGTCACAATCAAAAGTATGAATTCTGGAGTGGACTGTTACTTTGGTGCTCTTCATTTAATTGCTTTGTTTGTTTGTTTGTTTTTTTTTTCCTCCCTCAAATGTATCTAAACTTCTCCAACTATGTCCACAGGAGGAGTTTAACAGCATTGAAGAGGCCCTTCCAGACACTGACGTCCTGTACATGACCAGAATACAGAAGGAGCGATTCGCCTCTGAAGAGGAGTACAAAACAGTGAGAGATTTATCTGAGGAGATTGTTGCATCTGCTTTTATGTCTTGAATATTATAAATTATTTACTTTTTCTGACAGTGTTTCGGCCAGTTTATCCTAACCCCACATATTATGACGTGCGCCAAAAGGAAGATGGTGGTGATGCATCCTCTTCCAAGAGTCAATGAAATCAGGTTTGCTATTCTTAATTTCAAAGCATCAGGATAAAATCTAATTTTAAGTAAAGCAAAGGAGGAAGTTAGGAGTGCTGAATAAAGAATTTTGTTTGCAGTCTTTACTAATGCTATTTTGTTTTTAGTGTGGAAGTGGACACGGATCCTCGGGCTGCTTACTTCCGCCAGGCGGAGAATGGGATGTATATTCGGATGGCGCTGCTGGCTACTGTGCTGGGTCGGTGAAGGGATCATCATAGTCTATTCTTGGACATGTGGCAGTAAAGGGAAATATGTTGTTGGCAGCATACTGATTCTATGACTGGTGTTTTTTTCTGTGTACACACTATATATCCAGTAGGTGAGATTAAAGTACCCAGATTTGTTCCTTTCTGTACCGATGGCAATAAAATTCCATATACTGAGTATTTGATTTAAAACACGCACAAAGCAACCACAGTGTACTAGTGGTTGAACTAGCTTCTTCCTGAATATCTGAGATGACTACATTAATGTAGCACTTAAAAATAGCAGGTTGCTCTGTTTCATTCACTTCAAAATAAGCAGTTAACAGTTATATAACGGTTATAATATAACAGTTATCCAATAAACAATTGTACTACTGCATCTCTCACTGGTATAGTATAAATGTAAATGCTGTATGTTTTTTGTTGTGCATTTACAACAATATAGACATATTTATGTGTAATCACGTTCATTTGGACATTCCAGTAGGGGACCCGACTTTTGTAACTCGATTTACTTAGTGCAGATAGAGTACGTTAGGAAGATTGTGCTTCATTACGAAGTGAAACTTTTGTATTTGTATTTTTAGACAATTTAAAAAATGCAATCTCAGATCTGCTTTTCCATGTCTCTGTTATACTGAAATGTACTGGTATAGATGAAGGGAGAGAATACAAATCACCTGATACTGTTGGTAAAATGGAATAAATGTACTCATTTACTTAATGTTTTCTACACTATTACTTTTTTTTGGTGAAGTAGTCCTGTGCTAATTAAAATGCATAAGGAAAATATGCATTAAGTGCAAGTACACAAAACAAATGGTGTGTCAAATTGGGAAGAAAATTGGTAGGTGTTGCTTTATAAACTGGCAGTTTACACTTTGCCTAAAAGTAAAACTGAAACAACTGAAAATAGAATCATTTTATTGTCATTGTTGTTTCATTTATTTGAGTAGTAGTATTTTTGTTTTTGGTATTTATAATGTGTGTATTACCAAAAGGGAAATAACCGTAGGAACGCATGGCCTACAAATTAACGTCATTACTAAACTCAGCTCTTCAGGCTTTTATTATGAAAAACTGAAACTACATAAAGCCTGAATATTTTCCCACATGATTTTACTCGGTGTAATTGTGTAAATCATAAATTCAACGCTTGCTTCTTATGTGCGGTGCATTTAATGTATTATCTTGCTTTGACTGTTGAAAATGTTATATTAACCGTTATTCATAATAGAATCGGCCCTGGAATCATTTGCGTAGTTCAAAAAAGTCAAAGCATCGATTACGCCCAATGGCATTCTACAATCATAATCCACAGGACGAGAGCCGACTCTGTTAAGCATTCGACTCCCATGAATCATTCGTCCCTGCGCACCCACTTTTAAAGGAGTCGAACGTGTTGAAGATTCAGTTTAAAGAGTCGACTCTAATAATCAAGCGCGTCCTCAGAGCGCTCTACACTTTCAAGGGAGGACATGCGGCGATAGCAATGAGGAGCTGTACATAGGATCTCTAAAGAACCACTCGGCTGAGTCCTCTATGATTCAGCCACAGTTGATTATATCATATTACCACCCAGTTCAAGGTGAGTTTAAATCGACTGTGTTTAAATTTGCGACTCAGATTCAGCAGAAATCTGCTGTCGTGGCTAAGCTTGCTAATGCTAGCTGCCTAGTCAGCCGTTTGCTTCATTGATAAAAGTATTTGCGAATTATTAACGAACCCATAAACCAGACAATATCGTGTATGGATTACATACTAGGTGTTTTGCGAATGTAAATCTGTTGAAGGTTTTATATTCTAAGTGGTTTTGTTGACACTAGCTGTGAATTAGCCAGTCGAGTCTTCGTGCTTTCCTTTCAGTTCTGTCCAGATTTATCAATATCCCACATCAAGCTGAATAAACTCCATGTTTACCTGTGTTAACTGATTTAGAGATTGTTTGTAGTTGCTCTTGTCCAGGTTAAACAAAAAAACAGGGCATGGTTTAGCTGTAAGATTGAAGGAAAATACAGGGTCTGAAGGGTATAGTAATCTGTACTGGATTAGGATTGGATTATAGTTTCACAAGGACATACGTCCGTTACAACAGCCAACAAGTAGTGTAAATATGATGACTATGATAATACCTCAGATGCACATCCGCGACAAGATAAAAATAAACCTTATCAATGAACGCATGACGTCACAAGACGCAACCCAGATGTGTTTAGTTGCAAGGAATGGGAGTTAACGCGTTTTTCTTCAGCTAGTTGACAAGTGCATGGAAACTATTGATGTAGAACTGTTGTGAAAGCGAATGAAGTTGAGCAAAGGATATCACTTTCTATTTCTAATAAATAGTATTGTCCACTTCTTTTTGAACTGCTGTTTTGAGTAGTAGCATAGTTTTTGAGATATGCCATTATGTGAGTGTATTGCAAGGTTGGATAAAACACATGCTTACCTGGTCTTTGAGAGCGAGGGTAATTATTTACTACTAGTACTATTTGAGTTTGACCAATCGATCATTTATCAGGAGCCACTCTGGAGAGAATCGAGGTAGATTGAATATTAATGTCTGCAGTGCAAAGAAATTTGGTGCAAATTAAATTTGAATAGGTCTTTATTATGTTTTGTTGTTCATGCTTCATATAAAAAAATTAAGATTTAAATCACCCACTGGTCGGTTGCCTGAATGCTTGGCCATATTGGAGATACTCAGATGTAAACAATAGCATGGATTGCACGGTTAATGTACTACTGAATATGTTGTTCTGCTAATTTATGCTGTGTAAATCATAGAAGAAGGACTAGTAAGCAGGAAAGGGTGCTATATTTTGACAAACTAAAGTTAATAGGTGGTAAAGATACGTATGAGCAGTATTAATTAGAGATATTAGCCTAATATTTCACCTGCCTGACCGGAAATAAGAACAAACTCGAATGTTGTCAAGATTCTTGCTCTGGAAATCCTGATTAAGTTTGACCAAACGCAAACACCTTTTGTTCCTCAGACAGTTTTTGCACTCTTTTCCTTGATTTGTTATAACTTTTGGCAGTCTATAGTACTCCATATGTTTTTCCCAGTCTGACCGATTAGTACAGCCCAAAACATGACAATAATTGACCATTTTCAGCAGCAATAAATAGTTTTATTAGTTTCAGTGACATTGTTTGCGTTCAGTGCTGTCAAAATGGCCGTTTGATGACATGTCGTGAAACAGTCTATTGTGAAATATTATTACAAATTAAAATAACTAATTTCTAATTGAATACATGTTAAAATATTATTTATTTATGTGATTTTTGTAAAGCTGATTTTTCATTAGCCTTTACTCAGGTCTTCAGTATCACATGATCGTTCAGAAATCATTTTAATTAGCTGATTTGGTGCTTGTGGAAACCATGATACATTTTTTTTCTCCATCATTCTTTAATGAGTAGAAAGTTAAAAAGAATTGCATTTAATTGAAATATGTATATTTTTTGTTACATTTATAAGTGTCTTTACTGCCAAATAAAAGTTTTCAGCTTTTTAATACAACCTCAAAGCCACCTGTGTTCTCAAATGCCTGGCAGAATTATGAAAATCATATTATTATATTAGCTACTTTAGCTTGGAAAGGGCTTGTTGTTTCTAACAATTTTGTGCTGCTTAGTAAACTGAGTGTTGAATTGAACTGGCATATAAAGTTCCTTCATTTAGGAGTACTGAGCCAGTTGTCATCATCTGGAAGAAAGTGACCTGTGTGATTAGTGTCGTTCTCATTAGACGTGGCACAGCCGCTAGATTCGTCTGAAATACATTGACTGTAGAGTTAATCCAGGGATAAGCTTACAGCTTGATGAACAGAGGTTCATCTGAAGCCCATACAGCTGCAGTCTGATACGGGTGAATGTTCGGATTTCTAGTGTGCTGCATTCTCTAATGAAGAATCTGTCTTTTGATTGTTTTAGCAGCTTGTGATACCTCTGGCTGTGTGATCATCTGTTAACTGCCTCCAATTTTTTCTCGAATGAATGATTTGAATTATTTCAAGCTTCAAAAGTCATTTTGGCTTAGGGGTTTGGAACATGGAAAGATGGAATAGTGCAGCAGTAGAGTTTTTTTAATGTAAAATCTCATTATTTCTTCAATAAACATTTGTAAGAATGTATAAAGAAGGTAAAATATCTTTAGTGTCACATGTCTCTTTAGAAATCATTCTGATATGCTGATTTGCTGCTTAAAACATTTTTTTTTTATGAAAGTTAAAAAGAAGAGCATTTATTTGAAATAAATCTTTTGTAACATTTTAAATGTTAAAGGTTAAGGAATGTGCGCCTGTTTAAACTTGATGTGGTTCAGCAGGGTATGTCTCAAAAAGATCCACGTTCTGTTGACCCTTCAGTGTTTAAACCACTTAAAATAGGCTTTCATGATCAGGGAAGGTGTCATGTGTATACAAGTGTCTAATAGCCTTTGTCAACATGGAGTTGTAATCTGTGAGATCAGCAAAACATAATCATCTTAAGCAAAGGCATTGAGAAGGGGGGGAAGCTGTTGCTTTGCCCACCATTGCATCCTGTGCTAATGAGCGAAACATCCTGATGGATAAGCATCTGAAAACCGCGCCTGTTTTTTCAACACAGGATTCACCTTGGCCACACCTTGTGTTCGCACAGTGTGTTGTTAAAATATAGCTGAGTTTTGTCCGCTTGCTTTGGCTGTGTACATTGTTCTATGTGTCAATAATGTGAAGCTGAGTTCTTTGAAAAGCAGCTTCTATTGGACACAATGATTTTTTTTTTTTTAACATGCAAATGTGTAATTCTGTCTCTTTCTTCCTGTTCTCCAGCAGTAAATCATGGCAGACGCCAAGCCGCCCTCTGACAGGCCTCAGAGGAAGATGTCTACTACAGGGGACAGTTTATACAAGGTGCTGGGACTGGAGAAAGGGGCCACAGCAGAGGATATTAAAAGAGCCTACAGGTACACTCAAATATTTTTAACCTGTTTGTAAAGATTCAAGGCTGCTATCAAACTGCCAATTATTGCACTATAATCTCTAAATTTACCATTTATTTTAACATATTAATATTATATTAATTTTTATTAAATATTTTTGTTTCCAGTATGCTAATTTTAGTGATTTAAAAATAATATTTACTAGTAATAAATAGATTTTTTTTCCTTTTATTAATTATTATTTTAATTTCAAATTAAACAAAAATGAATTGTAATTACATTTAGCAAAAATTGTTTACAAATATTTATTAATAAATGATTCTGTTTTATGTTCAGCATTGTATCATTATTATTTCTAAATTCAAACAAAAGATGTCTCTTTACTTAATGCGATAACTATTTGCCTTGATTCTGACAAAACTTCTTTCATTATATGTATATAATGAGGTGATTAATCAAATTTTGATTTTTTTTTTTCAACAGTAAGGTTTTTTAAATGTTTTTTTTTTTTAAAGAAATTCTGCTCACTAAGCCATATATTTGATCCAGAATACAACAAAAGCAGTAATATTGTGAAATATTTTTACTATTTAAAATAACTGCTTTCTATTTGAATATATTTTAAAATGTAATTTATTCCTGTAATCAAAGCTAAATTTTCAGCATCATTACTCCAGTCTTCAGTGTCACAAGATCCTTCAGAAATCATTCCAATATGCAGATTTTGCTGTTTAAGAAACATTTCTTATTAGTATTATCAATGTTTAAAACAGTGGAGTACTTTTTTTTTTTTTTTTTTTTTTTTTTCAGGATTTTTGTGATGAATAGAAATATCCAGAGATCAGCATTNTACTTTTTTTTTTTTTTTTTTTTTTTTTTTTTCAGGATTTTTGTGATGAATAGAAATATCCAGAGATCAGCATTTATCTGAAATAAAAAGCTTTTGTAACATTATACACTGTACCACTCAAAAGTGTGGAGTCAGTATAATTATTATTACTATTTTATTTATTTATTTATTTATTTTGGAAAAGAAATTATAGAAATTAATACTTTTATTTAGCAAGGCTGCTCTCAATTGATCAAAAGTGATATTAAAGACATTAATGATGTTACAGAAGATTTCTATTTCAGATAAATTCTGTTCTTCTGAACTTTCCATTCATCAAATAAACCTGAAAAAAATCTACTCTGCTGTTTTCAGCATAATAATAATAATAATAATAACAATAAATGGTTTTTGAGCAGAAAATCAGAATATTAGAATGATTTCTGACGGATCATGTGACTGGAGTAATGATGCTAAAAATTTCAGCTTTGAAATCACAGGAATAAATTACATTTTATTTGACTTTATTTTACAATTTATTTTATTTTTTAAACATTAAAATAGTAAACAGTTATTTTTGATAGTAAAAAATATTGCACAATTTTACTGTTTCTGCTGTAAAAAAACATGTCTAAAAAAACATTTAAAAAATCTTGCTGTTCAGAAACTTTTGACTGGTAGTGTACATCATAGTTACGTGAAATACAAAAATTAAAAACAAAAAAAAAGTAGATTTCATTGTTTGTTTTTTTCCCTTCAGTTCTTTTGTATTTTGCATACCCATGATATACAGAATAAAAATTTGATTAACTGTTTTGTATGTTCTGCAAAAATTGTTTGTGCAAAAGATTCTGGACTCACAAAGTTCTTTGTTTTACAGAAAACTGGCTCTGAAATACCACCCAGACAAGAATCCAGACAACCCTGAAGCTGCCGAAAAGTTCAAAGAAATCAACAATGCCAACTCAATCCTCACCGATGAGACCAAGCGCAAGATCTATGATGAGTACGGTTCCATGGGGCTCTACGTATCCGAGCAGTTTGGAGAAGAGAGTGTCAAATACTACTTCCTCATGTCAAAATGGTGGTTCAAGGTGAGAGCTTGTTTACCTATAAACAGCTTTTTCATGCATCAGTAAATAAAGAGTCTATGTTACCGATTGTCTTTACTGTAAACTCAGTGTGCTGGCCTAAAGTGACTTTCTGAAATGATGTTTAATTACTCAGAGATGCCATTTTCTTTTTTGAAAATCTGTTTTCTAAGAGAAAATTTGTGAAATATTACTGGAACGATGATGATCAAAAATAAACAACATTTAGCACTGTCAGTACTTGGCGGACTCTGGGTTTCTTTCACTAGAAGCAATGAGTGGGCAACTGAACTGAGAATAGAGCAGAATGATTGGAAATTGGTGTCACCCCAATCTGCTCCCATAATCTGAACAGAACTTTACTTTACAAGACACTTTACTTACTTTGCGGAAAGCAAGACAGCTGAGCCTGATTAAAATGCACCAGCCTGTTTTGATCAACAAAGCTATAAATAAACGCTGATGTGCTTTGTTTTTTGCCAATCATTTCCCTTGTGTTTCTTCTTAGGAGCTTTCAAAAAGCTCCTCAAACTTCCTAGCATGACAAATATAGTGACTGATCAACTAGAACTGACTTGTAGCTGGTTGTAGCATCATACAAACTTCTCCCATCACTGTGGCATTAAACATGTTCCTTTCCAAGTGAGACGTCTCTGATCTGAGCTTTGTGTCTTTGTCGCAGGCTATGGTCATGTGCTGTGCCGTTTCCTCCTGTTGCTGCTGCTGTTGCTGCTGCTGTTTCTGCTGTGGAAAGTGCAAACCACCAGAGGATGAGAACTACCAGTATGTGGACCCAGAAGACCTGGAGGCTCAGATCAAAGCAGAGCAGGATGGAGGAGGTGAGCCTAGAGTTGGTTGGAAGGGGATGTATGTGTTTTGGTCTGACTCTGGTAACCGTCTTTTTTTTGATAGTTGAATTGTTCAGATGACTTAGAATTCAGGAATTACCCATTTAAATCACTCTGATAAATACTTTACTGAATGAACTCAATGAATCTGTGAGAATTTGTACTTTGTGTTTCTACAGTTGAGGTCAAAAGTTTGCATCCCCCTTTCAGAATCAGTAAAAATGTTAATTATTGTACCAAAATAAAAGGGATCATACAAAATGCATGTTATTCATTTAGTACTGACCTGAATAAGACATTTCCCATAAAAGAGGTTTACATATAGTCCACAAGAGAAAATAATTGCTGAATTTATAAAAATTACCCGGCTAAAAAAGATTACATCTCCGTGATTCTTAATACAGTGTTGGTACCTGAATGATGCACAGCTGTGTTTTTTGTTTAGAGATAGTTGTTCATGTGTCCCTTGTTTGTCCTGAACATTTAAACTGCCTGCTGTTCATCAGGAAAATCCTTCAGTTCCCACAAATTCTTTGATTTTCCAGCATTTTTGTGTATTTGAACCCTTTCCAACAATGACTGTATGATTTTGAGATCCATCTTTTCAGGGGACGACAACTGAGGGACTCATATGTAACTATTACAGAAGGTTCATATGCTCTCTGATGCGTCAGAAGGAAAAAAACATTCATTAAAAGGTGAAAACTTTTGAACAGATGTGTACATTTTTCTTATTTAGACTAAATATCATATTTTTTAATTTAGTACTGCCCTTCAGAGTCTACAGAAGATAGTTCTGAATGTTTCCCAGAAGACTAAATAAGTTACATTTACCTTGATCTTCAAATTCAAAAATTTTTCACCCCCCAGCTTTTAGTGCATCATGTTTCCCTCTGGAGCATCAGTGAGTGTTTGAACCTTCTGTAATAGTTGCATATGAATTCCTCAGTTGTCCTCAGTGTGAAACGATGGATCTCAAAATCATACAGTCATTGTTGGAAAGGGTTCAAATACACAAAAATGCTGAAAAACCAAAGAATTTGTGGGAACAGCACACAGTTGAACTGTTCAGGACAATCAAGGGACTCTTGAACAACTAAACGAAAAAACACAGCTGTGGATCATTCCACTAACAACACATTAAACTTTTGAACGGGGTCATTTTTAGAAATTCAACTATTTTCTCTTGTGGACTATATGTAAACATCAAACTTGACCTCAAGCAAACTTGACCTCAACTGTATTTATTTACACTACCGTTCAAGTAGTTTGGTTTTTTTTGTTGTTGAAACAAGTCCCTTGTGCTCACCAAGGCTGCATTAATTTGACTAAAAATACAGTAGAAAACTATTTTAAAACAACTTTCCTTTATATGAATACATTTTGAAATGTCATTTATTTATTCATTTGATGTCAAAGCTGAATTTTCAGCAACCATGATCCAAATGTTTAAACGGTAGTGTATAATTTAACCTTTTTTTTTTTTTAAATATATAAAACTTTTAGGGAGACTTAACTGAAAGTAATAACTTGCATTTATGTAGTTATAAAATGCACTGAATTAATTTATTGATATCTATCACTGCTGTTTATATAATGTCTCTCTACAAGGGAAGACTAGCTAGGCTTTGCTAAAAACAATGCTGAAGCCTCAGCCACGGTTGAGGAGGTGTCTGATAATCTTTGCTGTCTCCGTAGAGCCACGTGATGTTGCTCAGGTGGCATGAACAGCAGGAACAAATTTAACAGATCAAGCAAAAACACACAACATGCAGCTATTTATAACTCTGATTTTGTATATATAGATGTCAGTGCTTTTGTTGGGTTGCTCTTTGGGGTTGTTTATTTATTAGAATTGCTCAGACTTAGGTTAGGGATTTCAAAAAATCAGAAATTGAAAAAAAATTAAGAACAGTTGTGATGGTTAAAAATGTGCTTTTCTCATACTCTCAAGTCCTTTACTTATGAGGGAAATATCACTGAGGATGTTTCATAGTCTAGAAGATGATGGATTGCCTTAAATCATGTCAAATTGAATAGTCAGAATCACCCATCATCAATGTTGCACAGCATTTTATATTAATAGTCCAGGTCTGTATTCTGGTCTAATCTAGTGTTTGAAATGACTTGAAGGTGCATGCAGTTTATCTTCACGTTTAATACTGAAATGATTGAAGTGTCAGGTGAGACAGGACACATCTCACTTGTCTGTCCTTGGTCGTTTCCCTGATAGACATTTTGAGCGTTCAGGAGATGTATGTATCAGTCATCTAGGACGTTGGGTATTGAGCACCTCTTGTCTTCCTGATGCTAATATAGCTTTTATATTATTTATGGAGTGCAGGCACAAAGTGTTTGGTCAATTTCGTTGTGTCTAAATTTAGCACTGGCAAATGTGTGACAGTCAAGCTGAGTAGACAAGAGATACTGTCACGTTACAGGTTTTGAGCCTGTATTATTCACAAAAGTTTTTGTGTTTATGTACATATCCTGTTGTTCTAAATAGATTAGGTTACTCCAGAATTACAATTTCCTGATAATTTAGTCGCCTCATGTCATCCAAGATGTTCATTTCTTTCTTTCTTCAGTCGAAAAGAAATTAAGGTTTGTGAGGAAAACATTCCAGGATTTTTCCCCATATAGTGGACTTCAATGGGGACCAATGGGTTGAAGGTCCAAATTGCAGTTTCAGTGCCTTTTCAAAAGGCTCTACACAATCCCAGCCAGGAAATAAGGATCTTATCTAGCCAAACGATTGGTCATTTTCTGGAAACAAAACAAAACAAGAATTAATTTTTAACCACAAATGCTCATCTTGCACTAGCTTGACTTTACGCATTACGTAGTCACGTTGGAAAGGTCACATGTGATGTAGGCAGAAGTACCGACTTAGTGTTTAAAAAGCGAACGTGCAAAGACAAACTAAGCGTGACCTTTCCAAAGTTGTAGCCGCACATCGCAGAGCTAGTGAAAGACGAGCATTTGTGGTTAGAAGGTATACAATTTATTTATTTTTTATTTATTTTAAATTACAAATCGTTTTGCTACATAAGACCCTTATTCCCCAGCTGGGATTGTGTAGACCCCTTTGAAGCTGTGTTGAAACTGCAATTTGGACCTTCAACCCCCTGATCCCTATTGAAGTCCACTATATGGAGAAAAATCATGCAATGTTTTCCTACAAAAATATTAATTTCTTTTCAACTGAAGAAAGAAACACATGACCTTGGATGACATGGGGGTGAGTAAAATATCAGCAAATTTTAATTCTGGAGTGAAGTAATCCTTTTAAAATGCCTACTTAAGTATTTAAAATCTTCTTTCTTTTTTATGTTTATGAATATATTACAAAAGCTCAATTTTAAAGATATAAACCAATGTTTGGGCCATTGTAACAACTGGGAAGAATACATTATAATGAAACCCTTCATGTGACCTGTAATTTAAGATAATGGTTTCCCTTTTATTCGACAGGTGAAACAATAGTTATTGTCCAGCCTGTACCTAGTCCTGGTCTAGAAATCTGCAGTGAAACTATACCGGATTCAAAATGACTTGTAAGACTCTGAATGTTTATTGACAGCATGAGTCACTCCATTGTGATTGTCTACCTACACAACATTGTGTTTGTCTGTGATTCACAGCACTGTCTTTCACTAACATTTGGATTACTGTACAGCATTTGCTATTTGTGTTTGCTCTAATGAAGACTTTGAGTTAGTCATTGGACCTGGTTTTCAGACTTTTATTATGACCCAGCCTCTTGGCAACCTCACTGAGGCTTATTAAGTCTCATTAAATTGACCAAATGTTTTCCTTATTAAGCAACTTGATGCACTGAAAGACGATGCAATGAGCTGAAACCCAAAGCCAGTGACCTGCATTACAGATCTTGAGATCTCGAGTTGTGTTTGCTTTACTAGGCCCATGCATGAACTTAATGCTTTGCATGTGTGTGCTGTGGATGTCCTTGTTTTGCATGTTGTCAGGCCAAGCCTTTTTCTGCCAAGTACTCTGAACCTCCTGTAGGTTTTGGAGTTTATTGACCAGGAGGTGGAAGGACACCATCTGACCCTTTAGTTTATGATGGAGCCAGAACACGCAGCTGAGAAATTAATAACTGTATAATATGTAATATATTAGTAATGATAACAGAATAATTGTCAAAAAGATATTTGTTATTAAGAATATGATTGTAAAAAGTGGCTTTAGAAATATAAATATTATTAGCTAGCCATGTTAGAGGATGTTAGAAGGCCAGTGAGGGTGAGTCAGCAGGAAATGGGATTTCTGTTGAGAAGGTTGCGTCAGGATGAAGCAAAGCTGTCAAAGCAGGTAGATCTCATCGATAGAAACGCGATCAGCATGAGCCGTCTCGGATGCACTGCTAGCCTGTCACACAGCCATCTGTTCACCAGTCAACTTCATCTCACCTCACACTTGTATTTTACCATCCCACTACTGTTTCGTGTCACACTTTTTTTCTTTTGCCTCCCTGTTTAAACAA
>JAHKKF010535783.1:7419-18600 GCA_019740295.1 Labeo calbasu | reverse complement strand
GAGTTTATTTCTCACAGTTCTGACTTTTGTAATTTTGAGTTTTTTCACCATTATGACTTTTTTTCTTGTAATTGTGAGAAAGTTTTTTGCAATTCAGACTATTTTTCTCTGAATTCTGAGTTTCTTTCTTGGAATTCTTACTTTTTTCCTGTAATTTTGAGTTTTTTTTCACAATTCTGATTTTTTTTTCTCTTGTAATTCTGAGTTTATTTCTCAAATTCTGTCTTTTTTCTTGTAATTCTGAGTTCATTTCTCACAATTCTGTCTTTTGTCTTGTAATTCTGAGTTTATTTCTTGCAATTTTGACTATTATTTAGTGCATAGAAAAGATGTGATATTGGGGTTTTGTAAAGACTTTTTTCTCTGAATTCTGAGCTTAATTCATGCAATTTTTACTTGTGATTCTGAATTTATTTCTCACAATTCTGAACTTTTTTCTGAATTCTGAGTTTATTTCTTGCAATTCTGACTTTTTTCTTATGATTTTGAGGGTTTTTTACTATCCTATTATTTAGTGCATAGAGCAGATGTGATATTGGAATATTGTAAAGATCTGAACACACACACACACACACACGCACACGCTGAGTTTGTTAACGACAAGGTTCATGTTCATATTGTTTCATATTGTTCCAGTGTTTCAAGGCTTATTTCTGTGATTTCTTTTCAACCTTGGTGGTTGGACTTTCATTTCCTTGAGGCAGAATTGCTAATTTCCTTTTAAAAGCAGTTGTAATCATTGTAATATGAGGTTGTAGTCTCTCAAAGCGCTGAGGAAATGAAGCCGTCCCATCTGAACAACAGCAGGAGCTCGATAACATCAGTAATAACCGCAGTTAAACACACCGATCACAAAACCTTCATCTGTGCTGGATTTACATGAGCTCTGATCAGCGTGATACTACAACACACGCTAATACTCAAACACCCTTTACACCTGCAGCCGTCTACATAGTGCAAAGTCAATTAGGAGGCTTCTTACTGAACACAGTTACATGATTCACTGTATACTGGTTTAAAACCAGTTTATGAACCAAAAAGGGTAATTGCAACTTTTTATCTCGCAATTTAGACTTAAAATCTTGCAATTCTGACTTTTTTTTTCCAGAATTTTTAGTTTATATCTCATAATTTCAGGGTTTGAACAAGGTGCTTAAATTGCTTGAAGATCTTGAATTTGACTATTTAAAAATTTAAGGCCTGGAAAACCCTTGAAAATAGCAATATTCATGAAGAGGTACTTTAAAAGTGCTTAAATTATTAAAAGACAATATATCTATGAAATCAGTGTTTAATTCATTCAATAAGCACATATTAATTAACATTGCAGCCTGTCTGATGTAGCGCCAGACCTTTTCAGCATTTTTTTAAACATTACAATGCCTTAATAGACTAATACCATCAGGTACAACAATCATTTCTCAAATATTTATTCCTAAATATATAGTGATAATTGTAAGATTGACTTGAATGGTATGAGATGACTGGATGCTTTCAACTGATTTTTTATTGAACTGTCAGCAACTGCAATGCTCAAACAATTTCAAATATAGTGAATTAAGCTACAAACTCCATCATAATGCACAATATTTCCATCTAACATGTATTTTGAGCTGCAGCTCGTCATATTAATGGAGTGTTTCACTAGTTAGCAGTAAACCGGTTACCTCACCTCAATATGGAGTAGATTTGTGTTGGATGTTTTTTTTGGAATGGAAATATTTATATTTTATTAGCAAACATAATACTTGTTTTGCTTATTTCAGTTAATGTCATCAAACTAGTGAGCTAAGCCAGTTGTAGTACTGACAGTGTCGTGTAAACATGGCTGAAAATGCGAGAAGTGGAACAGACGAACCGAATCAATTGAGTGAGTCATTTACGGCGGAACCGCTCCAGCGGATTCAAACTCAGTTCAAGTGATTCACTTGCAAAAACCAGACCAAAAGAGCCATTCATTCTGAGTATCAACAATGCTTGTAATGATTTTAAAAAGCTCGTATAGTGATGGGTGAAACAAAACTCTGAATAATTTAAACGATTGCAAAAATGATTTACTGTTTCAAAGCGTTCTGAACAGATCGAGATTCATTTAATTCAGTTCGCGAATCATTTGATTTGGCTCGCGATTTGTTTTACATTGGAACATCGCGTATCGCGAATCATTTGACTTATATCGGGACATCAGATAGCGAATCATTTGATTTAGATCGGAACTTCAAATCGCGTATCGCGAATCATTTGATTCAGATCGAGACTTCGAATCACGGATCGCGAATCATTGGATGTAGATTGGAACATTTTGTATCGCAAATCATTTGATTCATATCGGGACTTCAGCTGGCGAATCATTTGATTTAGATCGGGATTCAAATCGCGTATCGCGAATCATTTAATTCAGATCGGGAATTCTTAGCGAGTTGGCGAATCATTTCGCGATTTGAATGATTCGCGATTCGTGCTCCGATTCCTTTTCTAAAATGATGGTTCGCGAATCATTACTCAGAACGGGATTCTGGACCGCGGATCGCGAATCATTTGATTAGAATCGAAACTTCAGAGTGGATTCGCAAATCCTTTGATTCAGATCGGAACTTTAGAGTGGGTTCTCAAATCTTTTTTTCAGATTTTTTTAATTTAACAGTGGAAAAGATCAAACCATTAAGGTGGTACAGTTATAAAAACAAAAAACAAAGAAAAAGTTTCCTATTTATCTTTATTAGAATTTGAAAAACATTGTTTGATAAGTGAGAGCTCATGTTTGGAGTTTTTTTTACATCTTGCAATTCTGTTGTTTTGTTTCCCCCATTGATTTGAAAATAAAAAAGGTAACTCTATCACAATTGTGAGTTTATATCTCTCATTTTTGACTGGCCATCGGGAGCATCCAATTTGGCCCGCTGCTGCCCTACCTTTTTTTTTTTATTATTTCTTTTAGGTATTGTTGTTGTTGTTGTTGCCTGCCGAATGTACTAAAGTGATTATTTCAGAAATTCGCCTTTCAATAATAAAACTCTAATAAATCATGAATCGGTTAGTCTTGACTGGCAACGCGATCGCCTCGCGCGTGCTCCGCGCATCCGCCCGTCCGCCTTCCGCCTTCCGCCTGTCGCCAAAAAGGATGCGAGACTCAAATGCAGGTCAGTTACATCTGTAAATAGATTATTGTACTTTTGTCTTTGTTTACTTAGTTAAACATTAAACTGCTACTAGCTAACGTTAGCAGTAGCAGTCTGCAAAATTACTACAACACGATTAATTACTACAAAAGAAGCCTACGAAAATTAACCGTGGTTTTACTAAAACTAAAACCAAAACCAAAAACCACATATTTAAACCATGGTATCCACAAATGAACAGTCATTTTGCTACACTATAGAGTTTCACCAAGGTATTTGTAGTAAAACTCTCGTTATACAAATAATCAATCCACCAAAAAACAGTATTACATACTTTTACCATAGGCCTAATCATACCATGGTTAATTTGTATAGGATATATATTGAAGATGTAGCTATTATTATCCTATACTAATTTTGACATTAGGCAAGATAATACAATAACACGTGGTCCTAATGTAATACTTAAATTTTGGTCAAATAAATGTATACTATGTGCAAACAAATGACAATGAAGTGTTTGTTTTGCAACAAGGTGGAGATGTGTTGATGAAAAAATGACTGGTATAAGAAAATGTGAAAAATGTAAACATTCACATGAGAGACAGAGAGATGTCAGGCAAAATGAAGAGACTAAAAAGAAAAATGGAAGTTCAAGAGATAACCTTTAGTTATTTTGTGCAGCTCCAGCCTAGGAGTTTTAACTTTTTTATGTGATGATGTTGATGGCAGACATACAAAAATATTGTTGTCCGTGGTTTTTAAAATTTATGTGGGTATTTATGATGGCCTGGATGAGTGTGAGATTTCCCGGCCTGAAATTTTGTCCCAGTCCACCCCGATCATATTGTGTGTATTTAATGCACAGTTCTCAACTTGGAACATAAGTAGTTATTTTGAATATCTTGTTTATTGAGAATATTTATTAAACTTTTTATATTCAATATACTTGCACAAATGAGCAGTGGGTGTGTCTTAAGGGGGTGTGGCCTGGGTGTAATGAGGGAACCAAACCCTGAGCCTCATTGATCAATGACAGAGTAATTCTCATTGTTATTCCCAATGACTGACAGCTGTGCATTAGTGTGAAGAGCTTTAAAAACACACGTGGATGGTTTGTGGTCTGGAAATGTGGCATGAACACTGGTGGATTGAGTAGCTGGTGCGTCACTGCTGCATTTCCCAAATCTTTTGTTTTGCATTGTATGTCTTGTTTCTTTATGTTTGTTTCTTTCACTTTTTGTTTTGGTACTTTATATATAAACACAAAATGGAAACAGTGTAATAAATCCACTATATATAAGTCAATGTCAAGCTTCAAACTCATGGAACACAAAACTACATTGATTTACACACCTTAGATGCATTCAGACCCGACATGAAGAATTCTATGTCATATAAAAATGCAAATCTCTCAGATTTCCTTAAGCAGATAAAAGTTCTCGAAGACGTCTGCATTTTTGATGCTAAGTTTAATTTTTGCAAAATACATATTTGTGTGTGTAAAAATGCATATATGCTTTTGCAAACGAAAAGATTGTTTTTTTCCAGCACACAAGTTTTATTTTCTTCTATGCAAAGAAAACAGGAAAGCGCAGAGTGTGTATATAAGAGTCCAAAACCCTTTTTCTCTTACGGCTGTCATGCCAAAATATGTTCCTGGAGTTCCACCAACTTCCTGCGTGTCCCGCAGTGACTTCCTGCCCGTGTCTTTGGGTTCTTTCATAAAGTGAGGGTCACTATCGCTGTAGTTCAGGTGATTTGGGGTCGGTTCCTCTGGACGGCCCGGAGGAAGAGCTTTAGAGTCGGAGCAAAGGTTGTTTCCTGACTTTCACACCACGGATTCTTTTTCAAGCCATTTCCTTAGAATTTATTTATAACTCCTATTTTTATGTAATGTTTGAGAGGTGAAGACTGACTGAAATCCTTTACGATATAATTTAAGAAAAATGTGCTTGTTTGTTAAGCAGCTAATAATAAATAATACTAGGAAAATCTAATGAAAGTTCAACATTACTGTGGGCTTGATTATTTATTTATTTATTTACTAATTATTATTTTGTGTATGCCAGTTGTGTTGCTGTTTTCTCTGAAATATATCAATTATTATGTGTACCAGTGGTATTGTAGTATCACAGAAATACTTTTATAGTTTTTAATTCATATTCATAATTCATTTTTATTATTAAAATGTATATATATTTTTGTGTCTATGTAGTTTTTAATAATAATCATTTAAGCTGAAATAAGATTTTTTTTAAATGTTTTTTTCCCTCAATATAATATACTGCAAAAATATACCAACCCTGATTTTTACTGGCTCAGAATCAGGAATTTCATCTTTCTATTTTGATTATTCTCTCCTGAATTGAGAGGAAACCCTGTTTTACACATTTTGAGGAAGGAAAAGAGTCGCATTTACCTGCGTCGACTGATTTATGTACTGCATTTACAGTTATAAAACACACACCCTTAACATAATGTCTTTTTATTGACAATTTACAAATGTCTGCAAAAGGATGTGATCCTGCAAAGATAAACTGCAACACATCTTTTAAAAAAGTTTTTATGAAGTTTTATATTAAGATTATGAAAGTACGTTTTGCAAGAAACACTCTTGTTTTTTCTACTTGCAGTGTTCTTGTGGTTTCTTTGTGTTTGTGAAATTTTCTGGCAATTTCTGATCACTTGTTTTTTTTTGTGGGTAAAGCAAGGGGTACTTCATTGAACAAAACATCACTTTCAGTTGTTTTTAGCTGGTTTGCAGTGCATTTCATCGTAATTAGTGCTCAGCAGTCTGTTCACTGTGAGGCTGAAGCAGCAGAACGTGTCGAATCTCATGCATCTGAAACCGCGGCCAATGCCGTGACAACTTCATTACGTTTATATGTTTCTCAAGAGAGAACAAAGATAGAGCTGCGACTCGATGCCAAATAACACGTCAGACAGGACATGTGTATTATAAAACGTCTCAAAAGAGCAGATATGTGTGCTGTATCATGCATGTCACGAATAAAGGCTTATGGAAAACACTCTGCTGGTCTGTATTACTCTAGATTTCATTCCGTTTGGAGAAGGAATCTGTTTTGTTGCAGAGTTTCTGAACATTTTATATGACGCCTGCTGTTTGGGCTGTTCACACACCATTTTCAGCTAAAAATGGAGTTTTTTTTATGCATTTTATGCATTTTTTGTTTGTTTACACTGTGTTTTGGGGGCCTGAAAACACAAACTTTTGAAAAGAGGTTTCAAGTTTTTGAAAACAATAATGTTATAGTCTCCGTATAAACTACAAAAAAAATGAATTTGTTGGCGTCATTTGCATGTGCAAATTTACTTTACGAGGTGATGTCGCCAAGTACTGGTCTGCATGCATAATACAGCATTTTTACATTTTTACATGTGAGCAGTATCGTTTTGATGTCTGTACGTAAAACATTTCTGGTTTTAGTACGTTGTTGTGTAAACTTAAGCTTACAAACCTGCGTTTGTGTGTTTTGCTTTTATGAATCTCTCTGATGTCTTCAGTGGATCATTTGTAACAATTTATACATTTATTCATTTGTAACATTTGTGTTGTGCATCTGGCAGTTTAACAGTTAAAGGAGAAGGCCACTTCCAGAACAACAATTTCCAAAATGTTGTTTAAATGCAGCTTTAAAGGGCTCTAAACGATCCCAGCCGAGGAAGAAGGGTCTTATCTAGCGAAACGATCGCTCATTTTTTTTGAAAAGTAAAAAATTGTATACTTTTTAAGCACAAAAGCTTGTGTAGCACAGGCTCTGGGATGCACGTCCACGATGCTACGAATTAATGATGGGTCATTCTTGAAAGATTCTTTCATTTTGAACGAATCTTTAATGTGACTTGGGAAGAACGAGTCGTCTCGGGGAGTGATTCGTTCAGTCGCGCATGCGCAACATCCTATTAGGTTCTGTACTGGAATTAGTTCACCTGTTTCCAGTCTGTTTCGAGGGTTTTTTGAGTCGTTCGTTCATCTTATGGGGCTGTCACGTGATGAACGGATGACTCAAACCCGAAAACCTGTCAGATAAGATGTGAGGTGAGCGAATCATAGACTAAAGACCCAGGTAAACAATGAATGAATCTTTTCTGTTTCTTATAGCATTATAGTTTTGTCTTGTTTGTAGTGTGATCAACGTTTGTGTAAGCAGTAGATGTGTTAGGAAAGTAACACGTAACATTTTAATTATATTTTGCTAAAATGAACGAAATGACTCAAAAAAAGATTTGTTTATTTTGCTGAACGAGACTCAAAGGTCCGAGTCAGTAAAATGATCTGAACTCCCTATCACTACTACAAATCACGTCTAAGTTCATCGTCTATGTACTGAGTATGTGTATGGTGAAAAACTCCACCTTATTTTCTCCTACACCTTGAGAGGAGGACATTGTTGTACCTTTTTGTTTGTGAACAGCGTTTACAAACTTACTTGCACTTAGTCTTTGCGCGTTCGCTTTGTAAACACTAGGTTTGTAGTTCCGCGTGACCTTTTGACGTGATTCAATAGTACGTAGCGTTGTGCACGCGCATCCCAGAGCCTGTGCTACACCAGCTTTTGTGTTTTAAAAAGTATTAAAAAAATTATTTTCTGAAAAACATGACAGATCGTTTCGCTAGATAAGACGCTTCTTCCTCGGCTGGGATCGTTTGGAGCCTTTGAAGCTGCGTTTAAACTACATTTTGAAAGTTCAAAATCAGGGCACCAATGAAGTCCATTATATGGAGAAAAATTTCTTCACGACTGAAGACAGAAAGACATGAACATCTTGGATGACAAGGGGAGTAAATTATTTGTGAATTGTTGTTCTGGAAGTGGACTTCTCCTTTAAACAGTTTCTGTAGGACAATAAACAGACGGAACACATCATTTTTAACACAGCATTGATGATGGATCCTACAGCTGATGGTCATCTGTCTAAAGAGCCTCTATGGCCTGTTTGATTCTGCTGGACGTTTACATGCAGTCATTCAGCAGATGCTTTTATCTAAAGTGACTTATAAATGACAAACATCACTAGCAATTTATCACACAAGAGTGACATTCTCACAGTACACCAAAACTAAAGTTCATTCAGTCGTATAGAAGCTAAAACCAAAGTAATAGAGAAGAAAAAGTGAGGTGTGTGCATGCATGCTTTCTTTTTTTTTTTTTTTTAAATGAGTGTTTATTTCTAGTAAATGTCACTTATGGTTGTGGTTTAGTTTTGTGCTCATGTGTCTACAGCTGTTTTCAAAGGTTGTTTGAGAACTTTAAACTGAAAAAGAAAAACCCTCATAAGTGAAGAACACAAGACACTTTATACTGCTATTTTGAGAGTCTGACATTAGCTTTTTGCTATACTAACAATTAGGGGTGTGACTCTTTGAGTAGACGGTGAATCATTTTTGATTTGATTCTGGAACAATTTTTGAAAATTCAGAATGATTCAATTCCGTTTTAATTTACGATTTGATTCAGTATTTTTAAATGCATTCATAGGATTCAGTAAATGCTTCTCCTTTGTGTGTCTTCCAGGTCGGAAAAAGAAAGTTACACACTACTTAAGCTTTTTACACCAAGCCACTGCAAAAAAAAAATAAAAAAATAAAAAAATAAAAAAATAAATAAAAACAAAAAAAAATAATACATACATAAATAAATGGTGTAGAACCAATTTGTACACTAAAATAACCACTAAATTTGACAAATAATAAAAAAGGCAAGTAACACAAATTAAACATGACATTTTTAAGTAAAAAATTTTACTTACTTTTTAAATTTTAATTTAATTTTTTAACATTTTATTATTTATTTACTTATTTATTTTCAGTGCAACTTTAAAGTAAAAAAATTAAATGCACATACAGGCTAGTATTAAGTATTTATTTTTATTTTTATTTATTTGCATGAGTTTAGCTTGATCTGGAATAAAATAAAATGTAGAATCTTTTTTCACACCGAATTTACTAGTAAATTTTGCTTGGTCTGGAATTAAGAGTTTTAAACATCTTCTTATTTTATTGTAAGTAAACTAATCCAATTTAATTCATTAAGTTTAGTCAAAGTCTTATGTGCAAATAAAGAAAAGCAAAAAATCCAGTTCTGCTATATCCAAGAATAAGCAATGATAGTGGCAAGGTGTTTTTTTTTCAGTAGTAGTGGCCATGCAATGAGTTTATCAATGTTTTCAACTCTATACTATAGTTCCTATAGTCTCCAATAATTTGCTCATGTAACTAATTTAACGTTTATTCATTTTAAAATATTAAGTGATACAATTTATTATTTTTTTTAGCACTTTAAATCAATTCTTGACCGAAACACAGGATTAACAATTCCAAAATCCATGATTCAAGATCAATTTGTAATTGATGCATCTAAAATGAGCAAACCAGTAACCAGTAACATAACAGAGCCCATTTTTAATTTGAATTTAACTTGATGCCAACAAATATAGATGAAAACAATGTAATGTATTCTTATATATTTAGCATTACGATGGTGAGTTTGCACAGGAAGAAACCAATTTTCTTTGTAAAATTTTCAATTGTAAGATTTAAAAAGAACTTACAGACATTAGGGGAATGTTACATTTCAGTGTTCTCAAAATGTTTTTAAAAATCCTGATAGCAAATTTAGGTTATAAAAACTTGGGAACATTGTACATTCCAACCACTCAAAATGTCCAGTTTTTAAATTGTTGAGCGCACTTTGACACTGAGAATCAGCCAGACGATGTTCCCAGTAAAGATGTTCAACTCTGTTTATATTTTTATATATTAATCTGTCAAAACATCCTAAGACTAATATGATGAAAAGCACTAAAAGTGGGTAATCCATCTTGTTTTTATCAAACATGCTCACGGAAACATGGCGAAACAGGAAGCGTCCCGTCTGAACGCGGGTCACGGTTCCCGCCGCGCATCGCTCACGTGCGTGCAGTTATCGTGAGGTAAAGCAGACAGATAAGATGGCGGTCGTTTAAGTGGCGATGATGTAACTGTACTACTGCTGTTGAGAAGAACCATATGTCTGTGGGGTCCTGTGAATTTCTTGCTCTCTCGTGCTCGTAAATCAAAAGCAGAGAAGGGAGCTGGAGAACGTGACTGTAGGGACCCGAGAGCGCCGCGCTCGTCCCCGGACGCCCGGCGTGATGCGGATCTTTACAGGATTAGCGGCTGTGGGAGGTCACGGGCGGCGGGAGAGCAGATGTGGATCCGCTGATGCAGGTCTTTCTAAAGCAAGTGTTAAATGATGCTTGATGCAATGTTACATACTGTTTGGTATGTGCAAACCCTGCTAGCAAATGATTTAATGATTTAAAAATGAACATTAAAACACATGAACATTAAACCAGTGTTGGGGGTAACGCAGTTACATAATCAGATAAATTTTTAATTTTACAAAAAAGTATCTTAAAGTATCTTAATGAATTACTTAATTTTCCCATTTACTGACGGGCAGCTGTTGAGAGAAATCGGAAGTGCAGAGGCGTTGTGTGCGCTGTGTAAACATGATGTTACTGTAGTTCTAGACTAAATGTCAACATGCAAAATGTCAGCGTGCATTTACTCATCTCACTTACACAAAAACAGATTCGGTGTTCCTCAAAATGACTAAAACAGTGAAAAGCAATCAGAATGTGACGCAACCTTGCCAAAGGTTTATTTATTTGATGCAACCTTGCTAAATAAATAAATAAATATATAAAATTAGGGCTGTCAAACGATTAATCGTGATTATTCACATACAAAATAAAAGTTTGAGTTTGATATTATATATTGTTTTTAAGAATTAAATATTATATATTTATAAAAATAATAATATACACTGACCAAAATTATAAACGCAACACTTTTGTTTTTGCCCCCATTTTTTATGAGCTGAACTCTTAGAAAGGTCTAAGACTTTTTCTATGTACACAAAAGGCCTGTTTCTCTCAAATATTGTTTACAAATCTGTCTAAATCTGTGTTAGTGAGCACTTCTCCTTTGCCGAGATAATCCATCCACCTCACAGGTGTGGCACATCAAGATGCTGATTAGACAGCATGATTA